>JASANE010004528.1:0-143934 GCA_030248225.1 Trileptium ribeirensis
GGAAGGGGACGGAGTCAGCTGCAAATGTATAGTCAAGTCAAACTTTAAGGAAATTCTAGTGCTCGCACCCGTGAGTCGAGCGACGACCCTGAGAGAGAGATACGAATCGATTGTCTCCCAAGCGTTTCTGTGAAGGAAAACTTATCGGCGCAAACCCGTAAACCGTTTAGACACGGTGGGTTTTGGTACAGCGCCACTTTACATGGTCAAAATTGTAGTAATCTAGAAAATCGTTGCAAGGCAACCAAAACTCGGGAGACGCGGCAGCGCCTCCCTCTTTTAACAAAGACCCGAGTTTTACCTAGCCCTGGCGCACGCATATTTTTGACTACAAAGCTTAATTTCGGGTAGTTTGCAGCTGGCCTCCGAACTCAGAGAACAGGCCGTTACCGGTAGGTAGCGAGGAACAAGAGGCAAGGTGTGCCAATAGAGTGTTGACAGCAATAGCCCAGGATGTATCCGGCAAGAGTATTCCCCAAAGGATGGGAAGGAAAATAATCAGAGAAGTTGCAAACAGCGAGACAAACGAGGGAATTTGCATGATCCCTATCGGGGAGTCACACCGGCTAAGATTCACATCACCCAGTGTATATAGGGCAAGGGTGCACTGCGTGGTACCCGAACTTTTAACCGTATAAATAAAATTGTATGCCATTCAATTGCATGTATGCTTGTATTTTACCGAATAAAGTGTCAGGGTGTTAAATGAATCCTTTAGGCGATATGTATTTAGGCTAGCAATCGATCCAGCATTTTACAAAATAAAAATTCAAAGGCGAACCTCAGGTTAAAGTAGCAAAGCTTTCCTAGGTTGGCGAGAAAATTACGCGACCCGTTAAGGCAACGCCGTGGCGGCGATGGGCAAATCCAACCTTCGGTTTAGTCTCGAAATCCATCGCTAGGCTCGTTCCATTGGTACACGACTTTATTCAAATTTTACTCGCGTTGGCTAGGAACCCTGGGGATTGAGCTCCAGGTGTTCCCTCAAGCTACTGGCCCGGCAGCAAACCTCTTGGGGAGCTAACCAAATTTATGGTCGGAACTAGGCTCTCGAGCATTAGGCAAAATCGAGGAGTCGCGCCTCCATCTAGGATTTCAATAGAATTGAGGGAAAAGCGAGTCAGCCTTATTACCTGTGAGCAGGCTTAGGGGCGACTCTCCCTCGGGGGACCTTCGTACCACTAGATACGTGGGCCAGAATAGGGGCCAGGCCGAACACCCTGGTTAACCCGCCGGCAGCCTGCTAAGTTAAGCGGTTCCCTTAGGTCATCGCATAGATCACCGGGGAGTCGTGGAAGCCGGGGTTGTCCGGGCACCACACGACAAGAAAAAAATGGTGGTGCAGCTGGGATCCCTTAGGGCCAGAACTGGTCCTAGTACATTAGTATATGTCGGGGTAGACAAAATATCCACACAGCAATTTGTTATTGTATAAAAGATGTATTTGGTACATCGAGAAGGCATGGTGTTTCGCTGAAGAGTGTGACATTTTACAGCTTATGTACTGTTTTAGCCGACAATGATGTCCTGGCTTTCGTGTGGGGAACATTTAATATATTTAAAAGTGGGGGACATTTTGTACTTTCTATATTTCACCGTGGGAAAGTTTCTTTTTACCACATTAGTTACACGCTATGTTCGCGATTTTAATGTCACAATTTTTACACTCACCACAAATGTCAATTTGCATCTACTATTTAATTGACTATACCATTGTTTGTCATTTTAGTTCAAGAAACATGATATATGGGTTTATGCAGGTAGATATTTTTAGAAATTATAGTACCATCTGAAGTGCATCTCATTATACTATTTTAACGATATATTAAAATCGGAATTTATAGCAGGTCCATTTACTGAAAGCTTAAACGCCACTTTAAATGCGTGTTATGAAGTTTGCCGAAAAAAGACAGCTCGCCATGCTTTTTTATTTCGTGCGGACATGTATAGTTCACAACAAAATGACCGTCAGTGTCAATGTTTCTATAACAGCTCTATAAAATTGCCAAATTTTCTGCAAAAAGTTATTAACAGCAATATGATTTTTTGGTTATCAGTAAGGTTTCATGTGCTCTAGAGGATCCAAATTTTGAAGAAACAAAATTCTTGGCAAGGCGACTGCATCTGTTGATATTGGGAAAAACGTTTGGTGACAACATATTGACAAGGGCTATAAAATTAGATACTTGGACAATATTGTTGGGCCAGCAAACTGATTTTTATATTACCAGCCGTTATTTTACTCATAAAAATAAATACAGAAGACAACGTTTTATATCAGTAAGCGCCTATATAATGCTAAGCCGAATAATAAATTTCGTAAAGTATCACTAGCGTTCCAAGTGAACCTTATTGCTATACAATATATATATAATTCACAAGTTATTTTCTTTCATGGAGTTATTATTTCTATACTGACTACTGCTGTGCGTGAGTTTGAATCTTAGTTGAACTGACTGTGGCAACTTGATAATAGAAATTCGTACATTTTAACTTAACCTGACTATGAAGAAATACATGATCCTGTTTCGCATATTAACAAAAGAACCTCTAATACTGAACCTAGCCGTAAAACCCGATTCGCTCCAGCAATATAGTCTAATGGATTTAGAGGTAGAAACGTAAATAATTTCTATTATCATAAAAACACCTATATAGCGCTAAAAAATTCGTGAGCTCAAAATGTCCCAAGATGATAGCTTTTATAGTAATTAATTGTAATATTGTTGGTATGTCATAGTTTCAGAAACAATCGTGAGAACTATCGTTTTTGTTTGCCTATAAAAGGCAGAAGATGTCCGGTATCAATTGCCTTACACCAACCTAGGAAAATCTTAGGGATATCTTAGGCATATATGAGTATCTCAGTTAAAATTTGAGAACCAACATATTGAGAATGGGACTGCAGCGTTTTATCTATACGTCTGCGATTTAGACTGAAATTTAAGCTAGCTTAGGCATGAATATGCTTGCCCGTTCGTGACATGAATTGTAGTTGACAAAATCGAGTCCTGGTGTTACTTTTCAACTGTCAGTTATCCTTGCACGCTTTTGACTTTTTATGGTTTTTAACCGCAATGAATTGTGCTCTTAGTTTGTAGCGTTTCATATTCGCATTTGTAACCCATTATTTACGGTTTTGTTTAACCACAAATTGATAGAACTTCCATGTGGCTTCCGCACCTAACTCCGCGGTTGTGAGACTGCCAACAAGAACTAAAGAACATCAATATAAATAGAACAAAAACAAAATAATATATAAAATTATAGTGAATTCCTGTATAATGCAATAAATAAATGGCTGAGTTCTAAGCATATCTGCTCTTGTAGTCATTGAAGATGTGTTTAACAAGAATAAAACTAATCGTGGCCAGTGTAGTTGCTCTTATCTTATTAATGCAATGAATAAATGGCTCAGTTTTAAGCATATCTGCTCCTGCTGTCATTGAAGATGCGTTTAACAAGAATAAAAATTATCGTGGCCAGTGTAGTTGCTCTTATCCTATTAATGCAATGAATAAATGGCTCAAATTTAAGCATATGTGCTCTTGCTGTCATTGAAGATGGGTTTAACAAGAATAAAAATTATCGTGGCCAGTGTAGTTGCTCTTATCTTATTAATGCAATGAATAAATGGTTCAGTTTTAAGCATATGTGCTCCTGCTGTCATTGAAGATGGATTTAACAAGAATAAAAATTATCGTGGCCAATGTAGTTGCTCTTATCTTATTAATGCAATGAATAAATGGCTTAGTTAAGCATATGTGCTCTTGCTGTCATTGAAGATGGGTTTAACAACAATAAAAATTATCGTGGCCAGTGTAGTTGCTCTTATCTTATTAATGCAATGAATAAATAGCTCAGTTTTAAGCATATCTGCTCCTGCTGTCATTGAAGACGGGTTTAACAAGAATAAAAATTGTCGTGGCCAGCGTAGTTGCTCTTATCTTATTAATGCAATGAATAAATGGCTCAGTTTTAAGCATATGTGCTCTTGCTGTCATTGAAGATGGGTTTAACAAGAATAAAAATTATCGTGGCCAGTGTAGTTGCTCTTATCTTATTAATGCAATGAATAAATAGCTCAGTTTTAAGTATATCTGCTCCTGCTGTCATTGAAGATGGGTTTAACAAGAATAAAAAGTATCGTGGCCAGTGTACTGGCTCTTATCTTATTAATGTAATGAATAAATGGTTCAGTTCTAAGCATGTGCTCTTGCTGTCATTGAACATGGGTTTAACAAGAATAAAAAGTATCGTGGCCAGTGTACTGGCTCTTATCTTATTAATGTAATGAATAAATGGTTCAGTTTTAAGCATATGTGCTCCTGCTGTCATTGAAGATGGGTTTAACAAGAATAAAAAGTATCGTGGCCAGTGTACTGGCTCTTATCTTATTAATGTAATGAATAAATGGTTCAGTTCTAAGCATGTGCTCTTGCTGTCATTGAACATGGGTTTAACAAGAATAAAAATTATCGTGGCCAATGTAGTTGCTCTTATCTTATTAATGCAATGAATAAATAGCTCAGTTTTAAGCATATGTGCTCTTGCTGTCATTAAAGATGGGTTTAACAAGAATAAAAATTATCGTGGCCAGTGTAGTTGCTCTTATCTTATTAATGCAATGAATAAATAGCTCAGTTTTAAGCATATCTGCTCCTGCTGTCATTGAAGATGGGTTTAACAAGAATAAAAATTGTCGTGGCCAGTGTAGTTGCTCTTATCTTATTAATGCAATGCATAAATGGCTCAGTTTTAAGCATATGTGCTCTTGCTGTCATTGAACATGGGTTTAACAAGAATAAAAATTATCGTGGCCAGTGTAGTTGCTCATATCTTATTAATGCAATGAATAAATGGCTCAGTTTTAAGCATATCTGCTCCTGCTGTCATTGAAGATGGGTTTAACAAAGAATAAAAATTATCGTGGCCAGTGTAGTTGCTCTTATCTTATTAATGCAATGAATAAATGGTTCAGTTTTAAGCATATGTGCTCTTGCTGTCATTGAACATGGGTTTAACAAGAATAAAAATTATCGTGGCCACTGTAGTTGCTCATATCTTATTAATGCAATGAATAAATGGCTCAGTTTTAAGCATATCTGCTCCTGCTGTCATTGAAGATGGGTTTAACAAAGAATAAAAATTATCGTGGCTAGTGTAGTTGCTCATATCTTATTAATGCAATGAATAAATGGCTCAGTTTTAAGCATATCTGCTCCTGCTGTCATTGAAGATGGGTTTAACAAAGAATAAAAATTATCGTGGCCAGTGTAGTTGCTCTTATCTTATTAATGTAATGAATAAATGGTTCAGTTTTAAGCATATGTGCTCCTGCTGTCATTGAAGATGGGTTTAACAAGAATAAAAATTATCGTGGCCAATGTAGTTGCTCTTATCTTATTAATGCAATGAATAAATGGCTCAGTCTTAAGCATATGTGCTCTTGCTGTCATTGAAGATGGGTTTAACAAGAATAAAAATTATCGTGGCCAGTGTAGTTGCTCTTATCTTATTAATGCAATGAATAAATAGCTCAGTTTTAAGCATATCTGCTCCTGCTGTCATTGAAGATGGGTTTAACAAGAATAAAAATTGTCGTGGCCAGTGTAGTTGCTCTTATCTTATTAATGCAATGAATAAATGGCTCGGTTTTAAGCATATGTGCTCTTGCTGTCATTGAACATGGGTTTAACAAGAATAAAAATTATCGTGGCCAGTGTAGTTGCTCATATCTTATTAATGCAATGAATAAATGGCTCAGTTTTAAGCATATCTGCTCCTGCTGTCATTGAAGATGGGTTTAACAAAGAATAAAAATTATCGTGGCCAATGTAGTTGCTCTTATCTTATTAATGCAATGAATAAATGGCTCAGTTTTAAGCATATCTGCTCCTGCTGTCATTGAAGATGGGTTTAACAAGAATAAAAAGTATCGTGGCCAGTGTACTGGCTCTTGTCTTATTAATGTAATGAATAAATGGTTCAGTTTTAAGCATATGTGCTCCTGCTGTCATTGAAGATGGGTTTAACAAGAATAAAAATTATCGTGGCCAGTGTACTGGCTCTTATCTTATTAATGTAATGAATAAATGGTTCAGTTTTAAGCATATGTGCTCCTGCTGTCATTGAAGATGGGTTTAACAAAGAATAAAAATTATCGTGGCCAATGTAGTTGCTCTTATCTTATTAATGCAATGAATAAATGGCTCAAATTTAAGCATATGTGCTCTTGCTGTCATTGAAGATGGGTTTAACAAGAATAAAAATTATCGTGGCCAGTGTAGTTGCTCTTATCTTATTAATGCAATGAATAAATAGCTCAGTTTTAAGCATATCTGCTCCTGCTGTCATTGAAGATGGGTTTAACAAGAATAAAAAGTATCGTGGCCAGTGTACTGGCTCTTATCTTATTAATGTAATGAATAAATGGCTCAGTTTTAAGCATATCTGCTCCTGCTGTCATTGAAGATGGGTTTAACAAGAATAAAAAGTATCGTGGCCAGTGTACTGGCTCTTATCTTATTAATGTAATGAATAAATGGTTCAGTTTTAAGCATATCTGCTCCTGCTGTCATTGAAGATGGGTTTAACAAGAATAAAAAGTATCGTGGCCAGTGTACTGGCTCTTATCTTATTAATGTAATGAATAAATGGTTCAGTTTTAAGCATATGTGCTCCTGCTGTCATTGAAGATGGGTTTAACAAAGAATAAAAATTATCGTGGCCAATGTAGTTGCTCTTATCTTATTAATGCAATGAATAAATGGCTCAAATTTAAGCATATGTGCTCTTGCTGTCATTGAAGATGGGTTTAACAAGAATAAAAATTATCGTGGCCAGTGTAGTTGCTCTTATCTTATTAGTGCAATGAATAAATAGCTCAGTTTTAAGCATATCTGCTCCTGCTGTCATTGAAGATGGGTTTAACAAGAATAAGAATTATCGTGGCCAGTGTACTGGCTCTTATCTTATTAATGTAATGAATAAATGGTTCAGTTTTAAGCATATGTGCTCCTGCTGTCATTGAAGATGGGCTTAACAAAGAATAAAAATTATCGTGGCCAATGTAGTTGCTCTTATCTTATTAATGCAATGAATAAATAGCTCAAATTTAAGCATATGTGCTCTTGCTGTCATTGAATATGGGTTTAACAAGAATAAAAATTATCGTGGCCAGTGTAGTTGCTCTTATCTTATTAATGCAATGAATAAATAGCTCAGTTTTAAGCATATCTGCTCCTGCTGTCATTGAAGATGGGTTTAACAAGAATAAAAAGTATCGTGGCCAGTGTACTGGCTCTTATCTTATTAATGTAATGAATAAATGGCTCAGTTTTAAGCATATCTGCTCCTGCTGTCATTGAAGATGGGTTTAACAAGAATAAAAAGTATCGTGGCCAGTGTACTGGCTCTTATCTTATTAATGTAATGAATAAATGGTTCAGTTTTAAGCATATCTGCTCCTGCTGTCATTGAAGATGGGTTTAACAAGAATAAAAAGTATCGTGGCCAGTGTACTGGCTCTTATCTTATTAATGTAATGAATAAATGGTTCAGTTTTAAGCATATGTGCTCCTGCTGTCATTGAAGATGGGTTTAACAAAGAATAAAAATTATCGTGGCCAATGTAGTTGCTCTTATCTTATTAATGCAATGAATAAATGGTTCAAATTTAAGCATATGTGCTCTTGCTGTCATTGAAGATGGGTTTAACAAGAATAAAAATTATCGTGGCCAGTGTAGTTGCACTTATCTTATTAATGCAATGAATAAATAGCTCAGTTTTAAGCATATCTGCTCCTGCTGTCATTGAAGATGGGTTTAACAAGAATAAAAAGTATCGTGGCCAGTGTACTGGCTCTTATCTTATTAATGTAATGAATAAATGGTTCAGTTTTAAGCATATGTGCTCCTGCTGTCATTGAAGATGGGTTTAACAAGAATAAAAATTATCGTGGCCAATGTAGTTGCTCTTATCTTATTAATGCAATGAATAAATCGCTCAGTTTTAAGCATATGTGCTCTTGCTGTCATTGAAGATGGGTTTAACAAGAATAAAAATTGTCGTGGCCTGTGTAGTTGCTCTTATCTTATTAATGCAATGAATAAATGGCTCAGTTTCAAGCATATGTGCTCTTGCTGTCATTGAACATGGGTTTAACAAGAATAAAAATTATCGTGGCCAGTGTAGTTGCTCATATCTTATTAATGCAATGAATAAATGGCTCAGTTTTAAGCATATCTGCTCCTGCTGTCATTGAAGATGGGTTTAACAAGAATAAAAATTATCGTGGCCAGTGTAGTTGCTCTTATCTTATTAATGCAATGAATAAATAGCTCAGTTTTAAGCATATCTGCTCCTGCTGTCATTGAAGATGGGTTTAACAAGAATAAAAATTGTCGTGGCCAGTGTAGTTGCTCTTACCTTATTAATGCAATGAATAAATGGCTCAGTTTTAAGCATATGTGCTCTTGCTGTCATTGAACATGGGTTTAACAAGAATAAAAATTATCGTGGCCAATGTAGTTGCTCTTATCTTATTAATGCAATGAATAAATGGTTCAGTTGTAAGCATATGTGCTCTTGCTGTCATTGAAGATGGGTTTAACAAGAATAAAAATTATCGTGGCCAGTGTACTGGCTCTTATCTTATTAATGCTATGAATAAATGGTTCAGTTTTTGTCATTGAAGATGGGTTTAACAAGAATAAAAATTATCCTGGCTAGAGTAGTTGCGCTTATCTTACTAGCTGTTTTTGTTCACGCATATATGCTCGCAAGATTATTTAGCCGAGTGCAAGAACGGCAATATCTTGATATTGGGTTATCTCTTTTTCAATGGTTAAGGACATATCATTTCCTAGTTATACAGTATGAAATAAAGTAATAGTCAAAATACCAGGCCACCCTACGTGTCTGGCATACCTGTCTTAAATGCCCAAAAAATCATACTTTTTGTTGGGTGAATGATGTTTTATCTCGACTGCCGGCACATCAACGCTAAAAAATTAATCTCAGTACTTTGGTAGATATAAGTTTATTTCCCAAAACATAGTTACAACAACAAATGACATGGCATATACTGTATATATGTAGGTAGGTATATACTAACAACTCCATTTTTCTATGTAAACAGTCGTCACAGATTTAGTTTCATTGTTGTCGATTTGACCTCATTTCTTTAATATAAAAAATCTATCTATTCGGATATAATATAGCTTTTGCAGCAATAAAATCTACACTGTACTATTCGCATATCATTAGAATGTTTTTCATGGAGCAGCAATAAGTTTAAATTTTTGTTGTCAAAAAAATAGAAAAAATTTCAACATTAATTGCTGCAACAGTACGACAGCATGTGAAATTATTATATATCGTTCGCTTTGTAAACAGAGTTCTCTCTTTTCGTGCATTAAATAACTTTCTAAATTGAGTTAGTTGCCCTATCTTTTTTGTAAAATAGCAAAATATATACTGTATAATTAGCCTAAGCTTTTTTGGATATCTAAAGGCTATATTAGTTACGTGAACCCCAATATTTAAAAACAAGTAGTAGCAAGACAGTTAACTCTAAAGCAAATAGACATTATTTTTATGCACCATGTACGCATTTGTAAACCTGTCTATATTAGTTACCAACTCTTTTGAACTACTCTCATTTTCTACCAGCCTTTTCAGAAATGATAATGAATATTAGATATTTATGCTTTAACCGAATGGCGTCTCGATATTCTGGCCGTACATGTACAGAAACACTTCTCTTTTATGTCACCAGTGTTTTACCGTGTGGCTTCTTCATTCAATAGTTATAGCGTACCAAGTGTTTATAAAGGCTCTGGTCCTTTACAAGCATTCCGTTTATTCCACGTGTACGGTAAACATTTTTCTAATAACCATGCAGGTTATACATCTGGTCTTAGCGACCAATAAATGTTCCGCTGCTGTATAGTCGAATACTGTTGATTTGAGTGTTTTCCGCAAGTAGAAAACTCAGAAACAGTGAACAATATTTGTGCCTGATTATATATATGCATTGTTCTAATAACCAGGCAAAATTATACGTCTGGTCTTAGTGATCAATAAATGTTCCGCTGCTGTATCGTCGAATATTGTTGATTTGAGTGTTTGCCGCAAGTAGAAAACTCAGAAACAGTGAACAATATTTGTGCGTGATTATATACATTTTAAATTTGTCGCAAATTTGACACAATTACGGAAATCTTGAGCTACAACGTGTTGACAAGCTAAACACTATACTGTATACGCGGGATTAAGGTAACCTGTAAGGTGACATAGGTTTTTAATTTTTTGCCTGCTTAATAATCATTTCTACATTCATTTTGAAACTTGCGTGATAAATATGTAACAATGTTGATACAGTTATAAGGAAATCTGATGCTACATGTTACATGTAACATGTATGACAATTTGGTTAAACGCTATATATCTTAATATTTATATCTGTATCTATATCCATATTTGTATCGGTATGTATTTATATCTGTATTTGTAATCTTTATATCTGTGAGATAAAACGCTTCTAAGGCGACCCAATTCTAAAATTTTTCCAACTTCATCGTTTTTTTATGGTTGGTATGAAGTAAAACATTTAGAGACTTTTATTAGATTTTATACTGTTGAAACGAAAATTTAAATTCAGCATGTGACCAAGTTTACTTGATATTACCAAGAGTGCATTAAGAAAGAGTATGACACTTCCCTGCACTCAAATGTTAGCCCGTGTTTGATGATACGGGCGTTTTCGGCCTGACTCCCCCAGTTTTCGGAAAGTCTGTTGGACCCTCAATTTCTGGGGGGAGGGGTCGGATTATATGCAGCTGCGTATAAACCGATCCCTCCACCCAGAAATTGGGGTGTCCGACCGACCCCCCTCCTCCCAAAAAACTGTGGGAGGGTCCGAGCTACCGTCCCCCCCCCCCCCAGAAACTGGAGGGATGGGGCATCTCGACCCCACTCCCCCCCCCCAGGAACTGGGGGGGCAGGCCGAAAGCGCCCGTATCATCAAACATGGGCTAACATGTGAGTGCAGGGAAGTGTCAAACTCTTCCCTAATGCACTCTTGATATTACGAACTCGTATACAATTTGTTTTAAATGAATTCGATAATATCGATAACATCAAATTCTACTAAATTTACAGTATACTGTTGGACAATATTTTTTATAAATGTAGTTACAACAAATTGATAGAATTACAGATATATCTACTAAAACATGTTCAATATTAAAAGATTTAATTAACAAAAATGTCAACTGCTATAATTTAGCAATCAAATTTGAAATTTTTCGTGAGTTTAGACAAAGGCTGCAGGGTCATGTTTTAAGTGATTCGTTTAATTAAAATATTGAATAAAATAAGTAAGCTTAACCAGTACCGTTTTAAATTATGTGGATTTGTTTTATAGCTTTTATAGTTTATTGATTCATCTAGACTAAAACTATAATTATATTTTCAAAAATATAGCTAAAAAGTCAAGCAGAAAAGCATGCAATCGTCTCTTTATCAGAGAGAATCAAAAACTAAGTAAACGAATAGTGATATTGACGATCAAAGCAACGAATCATAGACTAAACGGGGTTAGGGTAAGTAAGCCTTTTGTCCTGCTATGACCCATGAACCTATGCAATACTAACTGAGAAACTTTGTACTTAAGCTATGTAAATTAATAGATACTACAACATCTGCTGGAGGATCGATCCAAGCGGGAACTGCCCTGAAATAAAAAAAATAATTTTTTGCAATCGATGAGAGCACGTTTATAGAAAAGTTTTTGCACAAGACCTCATATGCCGTCTTTGCCGCAAACTTGAAGAATTGATTCGTATCAAACTTAACTAATCCCTTCAAAATGTTATAGGTGAAAATTGAGTCTCAAACAATTCTGTGGTCTTCCAAACGTTTTATTCCTAGTCTACTTCTTACCTGTTCACTTTATATATATGGCTGCGGATTTCTATCAGAAGGTTGGTTATCAAGGATTTGTATTAGGTATCTAGCATATATTTACCTTAACAATAACTCCAATTTCCACTCGTAAATAGCTTCATTTGAATCCCATCTGAAAGACGCTGGAGGAATACGCAATCGATGAGTATTTTGCCAATTTTCAAATTATAAATTAAGAATTTCAACCTTTACAGTTGCACAAATAAGAGTTACACAACCTCCTTTTTAAATTTATTATCTTTCCCTGTAAGATTTCAGGTAAAATGGATTACGTATGTAATCTAGGAAATTAATGAGAATGATTGCAATAGCGTCAAAATCCAAGAATTGAAGAACAAAACCAATATCTCAGATATCACACCCACTTAAATAAGCAATAACTACATAAATCTGACATCTATGTACAACCGCATGATTCGATTCGCAAGCGACCAATGAAAACATAAGTCTGAAATATATTAATGCAAAGTATCTGAAAAGTATGTTTGGCTTGCTCGAAATTTTAAACTACACCAATTGTTTATCAACAATGTTTCATCTCCAAACAAGAAAAATTCAAAAAACACATACAAAATTTCTAGATTTCCAAATTTGCAACATTTTTGGATCAGCCTCGCAGAATATGGCTTTTCTTCGATAATTGAAGCGCTATCATACAAGCAATGTCGTCAGTGGTTTGAAATTATTATAATAGATCGAGCAAAAATTTAACGCGATGAGAACGCGCCTTTACATCGCGTTTGCGTTACTTTAGCAGTTTTAAGTAATAGTTGTAGCGCAGCCATGGTGCGTTAAAAAATTTGTACGCACGGTTGTAACGAGTTCAGACGAGTGCGTCAGCACAAGTTTGAACGAGTTAAACAACACTACCATGCGTACAAATCACTTGACGCGCGCCCAGCTGTGCTACAACTGACTTGTAGTACAGCTAATTTAGCTAAACGTGCGTTAAGTCATATTGATGCACGGCTTTAACTATATAAGCTGTGTTACAACAATAATTATAATGTAGTATCTATTCACATATATATATTATTTTGTATTGATAATGATGCCCTAATTATAACGATGGTCATCTCCAAATCATGTAATAAAATAATTTTACTTTAATTTTGACGTGGTTGCCTTTGAATAATAAAACCATAAATTGTTTCGTTCAGTGCATACTCAGAACAAGTTTATTAGAAATAACAGAGCAGTGGTAAATCACTAAGCAATGAAGTGATCGGAAATCTTGCTGGATAAAAGCGTATACGACGGTACAACAAAACACAACAACTGGCTCCAAATGAGGGTAACTCAGCCGCTTATATAGCAGTGTTAGACATGGCTAATTAGTAAAAACTAATAAGCTTAAAGACAAATTCATTCTATTTTCATAATCATTTGAAAATCACAAATCATCGAAACATAAGATTTAAACTAGTAAAAACTAATTAGCTTAAAGATAAATTCATTCTATTTTCATCATCATTTGAAAATCACAAATCATCGAAAGATAAGATTTAAATACCGTTTCAATGGTGTGAAAATATGTATCTCTGTTTTAGTTGTGAATTTAATGCGTTTCCAATCATTAGGGCACCCATATAAATGTGAAAATAGATATTTAGCTCATATGGCATTCAAAAATGTTTCATGAGAGATGCGGTTTTAAATTAAATAAATTGGATTTAAAATTTTTAGCTACTGGCTTGAACGGTAAATTATATGGGACTAAATTTAAAATGACCCTACCAACCTTCCTATTTTGGAATTTCGTACCAAAATTCTTACGTAACGGTTTTTGTTCAATTAAAATTCAGTGCAAAACTATTCGTGAATCCAGTTTCGGCGCCTGAAATCGTGACAATTTGCTTCAGCGAAATTAGGAACTAAAAACGTGTAATTTTTTGAGAACTAAAATTTGTTTAATTTCAATTGGGCGGTTTTAGTTCGCGAACACCAATATCTTAACTGTATGATCTGTTTTTGCCACGTTACTATTGCATTAAATTTGTTCGCCAACAGCGAATAATCTTATGCCTACTAGATAGATGTTAAAGAACATAACTTCTGCAGATGAAAATTGTTTTCGAGCACAAGGTATAATTTATCAGCACTTGGATTTGATTTTACCAATTTTAGGTTAGCCAAAAACGAAATGAAATTCAGAGCTTTTTCTGTAATTAGGGTTTGCGGTTTTATATCGGCTATAGCAAAATAGGATGGTGGGCGTCTTCAACTTAAGTTTATTGAAGCATGAAATCACACATAGTATTTTTAGTAAATTTCACACTTACGGTGTTCAAAAATTGCTTAACAACAACGTGGTTTCAAACCAGACAGGTATAAAAGTACGACGCCGGCAGATTCCATCTACCGAAAAAAGCATAAAAATCCAAATCATTTAGTTAAAAAAAATTGAATTGGAGATTTTGACGTCTAACCAGGGGCGCAGCATCCTACTGAGAAGTCAGCGGGGCGAAATCAAAAGCGAGCTGACGCTAAACTAAAATTGAGAGCGTAGCCCTATCGCGGCATTCCATTGGTCAAAAAGTGAGAGGCTGCCCCTATTGCTTCCCCTCGCGCCTAACAATGTAATAAAAAACTGGCATTATATTAAACAACACAAGATATATATGATTCCAACAAGTATGGAATTTGGTTCGGACCGCTGGCAATGCACCTTTAGGTTGAACAAACGAAAGTAGCTAAAGGTACTAATGGAAGACTATATGCTTGCTACAACTTGTATAACACTGCGGATATAAACAGAAAATACGCATCTTTCCCAATTTAGTACATTTTAGATGCACAACAGTAGTTAGGAATTTGCTTTAAAATTATACTTTACTCTGTGGAAGTCTCAACATCGACAAATGAAATGGCGGCTAGTTAGCAAATTTACTCTATGGATATTAATATTCTATATTAAATGTTCAAATCCATATATGATCGAGATTCGAAATCTAAAGGTGGGTAGACGGCTCCTCGGGGTGGAACTTGTCCGGAAGAAATGTTGTCGGGGGAGGATATGTGTTCGGTGCTGGTAGCGCCATCAGGCTGGGGGTTGGGCCTCCTGTCAGTAATGCAGGCGAGGCGTCGGGGGTCCGATGCTCGGTGGGAATGGTAGGAGCGTTTGGGGCAGGGACTCCGAGCCTAGGGAGGAGGTCAGAGCCTCGTGGAGGGATGGTGTGGGAGAATCGGGGGATGTTATAGCCGCGTGGGAGAGTTGAAGCCTCGGGGGGTCGCAGCCTGGGGTATCGAGTCGAAGCCTCAAGCGGGCTAAGCCTTGTGGCTATTTGAATCTTCCGAGGGCGAAATGGGGACCGAAACTTCAGGAGATCGAAGCCGGGAGATGGAAGCGTCAGAGCGGTCGAAACCTCAGAAGTGTCGGATCGTAAGCGGGTATAACCCTACCCTCTTATGATCATGTATGTTTAAATAATATGCTTTCCTGGAAATTACTCACAAATTTGGATACTTTTAAGCAAAAATATTCCCCGAGAAGGTTTCAAATGAGTTGCGGAAATTTTCTCGCGGCAGGTTACAGTTATTTCTCAGTATTCATATCTACTCGTAGATAGAAACCGTTAAAAATTATAGCTTCTTCCACCATTGAAAATGAAATGCGGCAATTTATTCGCGGCGGATTACTGGGAGTTCACAGTATTCATTATATTCGAAGATAAGCACTATAGAAAATTATCTCTTCCACCATAGGCTGCGGGTATTTTTCAGTAGTCATATATAGTCCAAGATAATAACCATACTTGGCGCGGTCGGTCATGCCAGGGGGGTAGAGACCCCCAACGGGGTGTCGCGGCCACCCCAGGAGGTAACCCCCATGGCCGGCCAAATTTTCCTAGGTGGGTTTGTCGCGAGGACCTTTTTTGGTCCTTGTAGCCATATTTTTCACCTATGAGTTCAGTTTCTGCACTAGGGTCCGGCCTCAAAACTGGTCGAGGCGGGGGGTTTTGGGGTTCGCACCCCCCCCTTCGGCGTTTCCGATTCTGAGAAGTGTGGAGTGCATTCTGAGCATTTATAATTCTGAGAATTGTGCAAAATGTAAAGTTTCTGTTTACCGGCAGCTGGCAGTTTCTGTTTACAACAAATTCGCCAAACGGACCTCAGGGGGTTACCCCCTTACCCTCCCTGTCGCCATGTATGATAATAACTGTTAAAAATTATAGTATCTTCCACCATTGAAAATAAATTAGGAATATTTACTCGCGGAAGGTTACGGGAAGTTCTCAGTATTTATATAAATTCAAAGAAAACTGTTGAAAATTGTAGTCCCTTACACCATTTACGACACGGTGTGGTTTTAGTTAAGTAACGCGTCGAACTTCAGGAGAACTACAGTGAAGCCGTATTGATTTGGAGGGTTTTGAAACAGTAGTCTTGCTGTTGTGATTAATTTAGGTTTCAGCTCGACTATTCTTAACAAACCAGGCGTTGAGATGTACTGTCACTGAAAAAATTTCATTCACTGAACATTAAGTTTCATTGTTGGCAGAAAAAATACTTTATAATGATTATGATAGTGCAGACTATTGCGGTAGAACAATCAAACTAGAATCAAATACGGCATACAATTTCTTGTAAACAAATAAATCACGTGGAGTCATCAATACAGAACATCATTTCCGGTTTCTTGATTTTAGAGACACAGCGGAACGAAATTCGAACTCCACATAGAAATTCTGTAACAAATTGCTATCCTAAATAGGATATTTCAATTTTCAGTACCGCTGTAGGTAAATTCGATGCGCTAAGGATTATAATACATTACTTTAACCGTGCTATTAGCCTTAAGCAACGGCTGTGAAAGTAGTCAGTCCGACGTTAAACGAGCGGTATTTTAGGTCTTTGGCCAACTACCGGCCGTCGTATAACTTCTGGCTAATGTCCAATGATCGGGAGGTAACTATCTGCGGCTATTCACGGCCGCGAACGCCGTAGGGCCGCAGTTACGTGTATTCGGCCATTAACAGAATCGAAAAAATTTGTATATAGGTTATGGGAAATTGGATGGCCGGCTGAGTCATTAATTATTGGTTAAAGGTTAATAATATATTATCAACTATTGATATTAATGTTCGTGTTCTTTATTGTTTATAATGTAAATATTTATAAGATACCTGGTATGGAGGTCTTAATACCATACGCAACATCTGTAACACTGATTGTCTTGTAACCAGTATGTGTTTGTTAATAAATTTTAATTAAATGATACAAAGAATCCAATGTTTTTTATAATCAAAAAGTTATCAGGACGTTACAAACGCATGAATTCATAAAAATTTAAGCGAGTTGGTTATGAGTTTTTCCTGCTTTTAATGACTCGACTCTCAAAGTACCATTCCTATTTTTGTGAATACATCACATTTACAAGTTATAACCGTTATTTACATTTTTATATCACGCTTAATCTAAACTATGGGCTTACAGGGAGTTCAACAGCGGTTCTTCTGCGTGCGCAACAGACGTGCTAACCACTGCTCTATTTGTCGCTTGAAAATATAAGTAATTTATGATGGTATTTTAATCACCTGAGTCGCAACGCCAGAAAAGTCTGTTCTATAATAACAATGTTTCACAAATTACAAATTACCAACATGTATTGACTATACAAAGTGTCAACAAGTGATCAAATCCCAACTATCGTCACACAAGTAAAGACGTAAGTAACAACGAAATTATATGGGTAATACCATGAAATTCCTTGTATTCCCATTAATACAACTGGGTAGATATATGATAATGTTCTTAGTTGTAAGGCTCCAGTAAAATCTCCGAGTGTATAAATATATATTCCTACTTACTAAATATAGTATATTAGTAAATATATGTAGCATATATTTACTATATTCGTACACTCAAATCTGGTTCTTTTGCAGGATTTGGAGCACTATGGCCATTTGCGTTGTGGCTACTTTTTCATGTAAGGTTACTTTATGATGCTACAGCAGCCACAGGTTGTATTTCGGTGGTAATTTTAATACATTTAAATTGCACAATTTCACAGCATGCAGTCTAATGGTTGAGTGATAAGCTGTCGTTGAACAAATTTATGTCAAAATTATATGGATGGTGTTAATCATGGGCTCGAAAAAATTTAGCAGCATACAACGTTCAACCTATTCATTACTTTAGTTTAATTATGCGAACTTTACAACATGAATAATTGATGAAAATATAGTCTTAGCTGATGGGTTTAATTGATTATTGATTTTCGTTAAGGAATAACAAGCGACAGGTCAGTGCTCGACACCACGGCGGTTTCTAACTACATCTTTGGGACAGGTCCAGGATTTCAAAAATATTGAAAGGCTTTCTTATGGAATCTTTGACTAAAAGCTCGAACTTTAGAGTTAAGAAGAGTTCCGCAACCCAATTATTGCAGTTTTGACGATATGGTTTCACCTATGTTTATTAACTTATTTATAAATTCCAATATAAGGCACTACTAGTATCCAATAACATTAATATGAGCATAAATTTGAAATCAGGTCTGGCGTAAACGATAAGTGTGTCACCAGAAGGAAACTGAAATCTGCTGAAATTTTGACTAAGAAAACTAGAATACCAGGTCCACTAGAAAAATATTTAAAATTAAACTAGACAAGGTCCTCGGGTATATATTTATTGAAGCCATAAATATGAAATTTTACGTTACCAGCGGTTTCGTACCAGCGATACGGGAAGTTCTAAATTGAACCGTTAACAGATTTCAATTTTTTTATGATGATTAAACGGTTCTCGTTCACAATACAATCGGAAGCTCATGCAATTAAATGTGTGATGGCCAACACGTAGAGCCGAAGTAGTGTATATTAAAACTCAGTTCAGTAATATTGGTTAATCCTTTGTACATATAGTCCTGTTGCAAACAATGTGATAAAGGTTACATAATATAAAATGGCCATAAAATATGATTTAACAGTAGAAAATGACAAGTTGTAGATTTATAGATATGTATATACACCAAATCACTAGAACTCATCAAGGCAAATATCTTGATCTAATGGTGCAACAGGTCCGACCATGCTGAGTTATTACGATTAAAATCCACACCGTGAATTATTTAGCCTAGCGATGTGATTTGAATTAAATGATACAAGGCCCTACTACCTACGGTAACGTTGGGTATAAACTTATATAGATTACAAGTTATATGTATGTTTGCTGCCTCCATATTCTAAAGGTCTATTATGTTAACGAACTAACAGAAATTACGTATTAATCATACACGTTCTCAGTTCCGAAGTCAAAGGAAGGTTGTCGTGTGTTCGCGGAGGGTAGGCATTCGGTCTCCAGGTGGGCCAGCCGAACGGCAAAAAGAGGTCGTCGGGAAGGGCAGAGACGGAGACGCATCGTCATGCTCACACATGTCACATTTGAGTCTTGGGAGCTAAACGTGCAGTTTGTTCATTTAGCTGCCGTTATTTGGTCTTTTCCTTTAGCCCCCGGTACTAAATTCGTCAATTTTGAATACACAACAATAATTTTGGTATTATTCGTTTTAGCAAGAAGTTATCCATTACAACCATATTAATATTGAAGTCGAATTTTTTCCGATTTTCTGGGTTGGCCATAGCTACCGATACCTTTCCGTGATACCAAAAAATTTCGGAAGCTTTTTTCAGTAAATGCTGCATGCTTTATATATTGGGAACCGCATCTACGTGAGAAGTCAAACGGTGTTAGAAATTAAAGGCATCCTTTCAAACGTCAATCTGTTTCATGAATTTATGTCAAATGAGTGCGTAATCACAAACCCTAGGAATAAGCAATGCGTTTGCTGGACTGCCGCCCACGAGCTAAGTGGATGGTACCAAAATATCTATTGTTGGATATCGGCAAATGTGGGGCTGAGGGATAAACGAAAAATCGAACTATTATGTGTTGGGTTAGTATGTATCCGTATTAACTTAAATATTATTTCACTGCTGAAAAAGTTTACATTGGTGTATAGTATATTATGAGCATAGTATATAGCATATAGTATATATTCACACATGATCATAGGAAGTACGGCGTTAACCCCTTAGACTCCGGTCTACTTGGGTCTCCCACTTATGTTACCTCATAGAATATTCTGGGAATTTTAAAAGAATACCTGGTTGTGGAAAAATCAAAGAAACTTCTGTTAAATTTCAAGGAATTAATTTTAAGTGCACGCGCGGTCCAGAGGTACTATACCCTTATTCTTCAAGCAAGGATCTTGTTCGATATTCATTTCTTCAGCCACTCTGGACTATTCTGATCATCATCTGGACACTAAAGTGCAGTGACACATTTATGTGAAAAATACGCTCGATTCTACAGGAATTCTAATTTCCAAAACTAACCTTGTTATAAAATGTTTTATACCGATGAAGCAATGTATTTCGATTGCAAAACTCTTAATGCTTGGTTCACTAAATCTTTATTATAATATCTCTGTTTCTTCTTATGAAGCAATGAATTTTTCTTGCCAAACTCTTAATGCTTGGGTCGCTAATTCTTTATTAGAAAACCTCTTTCCTAAATATGAAGCAATGTATTTAAATTGCACAACTCTTAATGCTTGGTTCGCTAACGCTTTATTATAAAATGTCTTTTCTTCTTATGAAGCAATGAGTTTTCCTTGCTAAACTCTGAATGCTTGAGTTGCCAATACTTTATTTTAAAACCTCTTTCCTAAATGTGAAGCAATGTATTTCGATTGCAAAACTCTTAATGCTTGGTTCGCTAACTCTTTTATTTTAAAATGTTTTTAGTTCTTATGAAGCAATGTATTTTTTGCAAAATTCTTAAAGTCTGGGTCGCCAATTCGTTATTATAAAATGGCTTATATTTATTAAGAAGCTTGTGTATTGTTAGCAAAACTCTTAAAGTCTGGATCGCCAATTCATTATTATAAAATGGTCCTATCTGTGAAGCAATGTATTTTATTTGAAAAACTCCGTAAAGCTTAAGTCGCTAATTCTTTATTATAAAATGTCATTCCTACCTACCAAACAATGTATTTTACTAGCCTATAACAAGTGTTCGTTTTGTTTGTATTTTTGCATCTATAAAGTGGTGCTTTGTTATTGTTTTTCACTGCGAACCCGTTCAAAACTTTCTTCGCTGTAAAAAGGCACCGAAGTTTTCTCACTGATTCTCTGACACAATATTCGAAGGTAATTACGTTGGCGGTAGTCAATTGCGTTATTAAATACATTTATTTACGCGAATTGGCAATCTGTTTTTTAGTTGTTGATACTACACGTTGTACTTTATTACATTATCTTCAAGCAATAATTATAATTATATATATTCTTACATATTAACGCTAGGCAAAATTTTTTGTTTTGTTTTATTTTTGTGTTTAAAATCTGTCTCCTTCGTTCGCGCAATGTTGAAACCTAAAATTTTAATTTTAAGTCAGTTATTTATTTCTTTTACAGTACTCAACAGACACCAAAACCAAAATATATAATAATAATTAGTTTCATTATTCATTTTTAGTAAACTATTGGTAGAGGTAGTAGTCGTAGTAGGAGTAGTAATATAATAGTAGTCATTGGAGCGATTCGATTAAACGATGTATTCGTTTTCAAGTGTAGGCATGGCGAAATTTTTTTTTCAAACTTTTTAATTTTTGTAGTCTAAACTATATACAGAGTGAAGATAGTATTTGATACGAAATAATGCAATTTTTATCTAACAACTGTTGAACAATAATGGATATTTTGTAAGCAACCTCTTGCTTGAAAGGAATAAAATAAGTAAAGTAAAGGTCCAACAGGCCCCAATATTTGGAGATACTGTACGCTTTGATATGTGTAAAATTCTTAAGAGCGAATTATAGATTGATTTTGAGGTATTAAACCAGATAGAAACTAATTATTGTAATTGCTCTGACACGACGAAGCAGCTTAGCTCAGTAAGTACTGTAGGAGGTGATTAAATCAGTAATCGCTACTTGGAATGTACTTAATAGCCGCCCCTGGGCTCTTATTCACTTTACAATGTAAAGGTTGTATTTAAAATCGTGGCAATGTTTTCTTTGGGTTAGTGTAGATTAGACATATACTAAGCAAGTTGTGTAAAGGAAAGTTCAGTGATATTTCACATTGTTACTGGAATCCAAAATTGTTATTTTCTGTTAAGAAGTATGTCGTAACAGCATAAAAATATAGGCCACAAGTGTAGCATAGATCGCCATCGTCGATTACTTCAACAGGGTCCGAGACAAATGTTGCGCAAAATTAAAGTTCAGTCAAATTTAAAACAGTGTTTGTGTTAGTTAACAATCCATTATTCTCCTGCAGGCCTCATACAGGAATTCATAATGCTGCTTAAAGCATGCTTCAACAGGAATCTTTGCAAGTGTCGTAACGGAATTAGCTGACGCGCTGTGATTGAAATATGCTACACTTGAATAAATAAAATCATCTTATATCAAGTTTGCCATGTTTCATATGCTGATCACTACTAAACTAGAAAATGTGTTAAAATGGAGTTAGGTATTGTGACAGAGTTTTGTTACGTTCTAAGCGTCATAACATGGTCATTAACGCTTACAGCACACAATTTTTGGCCAATGTAACCTTTAGGGGCGGAAGCGAAATGCATGCCTTGCCGTTCTCGATATACTAAGCCTAAGCCTTAGTGTTAGGCCTAGGCTAAGGCCCTATATGATCCATGTACTAAGCCTAAGCCAAAGTCGGCCCTCTAAACCCCCCGCTCTAAGCTATTCTTTTTTCTAACGTTATAACATCCGGCCCCTAAAGGTGACATGGGCCCAATTTTTAATGCACTACAGTAGTCAAATATGTAAAATAGTCCTTTATGACATTATGTGCATTCCCTCTCAAACTTATACTCCACCGATGCCAATTTGGAAAATCATGTCAAAGCCTAGACGGTTCTGTCAATAGCACACAATTTGCAGTTGTTTAACGTAGTTAAGGTACAATTTCAATTATACAATATCCATTATCCGGTGGTTTTCTATGTAATACACATCTACCTGGTTATCCAGCTGTTAGTAAGAATTAGTTTCGAAGATGAGTCGGCTTAGGGGTTAGATGGTCGTCGATGGAGTGGAATTCCAGGCGTTATTTTTTTAATTTTCAGTAACTCAAAAAATTTTTTCCCAGTTTTGCTAAATTTTTTTGTAATTTTTGCTAATTTGCTATAAATTTTTGCAATTTTACATTTTGAAAGGTTTAGCCCGAATCCAAAGTGCGGTAACATATAAGAAACTGCACTGTCAAAACGAAACGTTTTCAAAGAACTATAAAGTAAACGCCTATATTTTTCTTCTCTGAATATTTGAATTTTCATGTACAAATTCGCCCTGTTTTACATTTGAAACATTTAAGGCGTCATTTGAAACGTCGTGACAGTCAGTCTTCGCTTGCCCAGTTTATATTATGTTGAAGATACTACTCCATTTGTCGTGCTTTCTAATTATTCAAATTCAAAATTTATTCAGTTTTTATGGTACATACGAGTCTACATTCACTGCAATGTTCTGCTTCTGAAACACGTTCATACTACTCGAGAATTAGAATTTATTAAGCGTCGAAGAACATTGCCACACATGTTTATAATAAGGTAGATAATTCAAATTAGGAAATTAATAATGTATAGGCAGTAAAGGAGAGTAAAACCACGCCTCTTACATCTGCCTATTTATCTGTATAATATAAGTTCAGTCGGCAAAACAATTTATAGTGTATATTAAATACAACAATTATGGTAAGGAAACGTTGATACAAAATATTTTGGTTAAGTAAAATAGAAACAGAAGGGTGGTAGACCCGCTCCACTAACATTTATTTATATAAAGGTTTCTACTACATTTTAGAAACTGGCCCAAATCAATTTCTTTTAAAAGTTCCTTAAATACTTGGAGACTTGAAGCAGCTACCAAGGGCATACCGTTCACATATTCGAGCAGGTTGTTCCAAACGTTGATATTGCGAGCAAGAAAAAATGACTTAGTGAATTTGTTTTGCATTTTGGCTTACGCAATTTCAATGGATGTCCTCGCGTGTTTTTGCAGTTGAAAGCATGAAATAGTCATGGTTCGATTTTCCAACGAGATCATTAAAGTATTTGAACATCGTAGCTAGATCAATGTTGAGTCGCCTCAGTTCAAGTGGCTCAATGTTCAACTCTTTCAAGCGATTTGTGTCATCGGTAGCATCTCTTTGCGCGCGGCTAAATATACGCGCATGTAATAACGTTGGACTCATTCAATTAAGTCAATATTGGACAGATAAACTGGTGACCAGACACAGCTTGCATACTCAAGAACGGGTTTGACATAGCAGTTATATGCACGAAGTAAAATATTAATATCATTACTTAAAAAACAGTGTAATATATTGTTACACATTTTTAATGCCTTGTTTGTAATGAGTCTGCAATGAGTGGTAGATTTTAGATCTTTGGTGACAATGACTCGCTAGACTTTGCACCATGGGACATTAGATACAACATTCCCACACACAGTGTAGGAATGATTTGGATTCCTTGATCCGATGTGTAAGAATTGGCATTTCGTTGCAGAGATAATCATCTGCCATTTCTTAGCCCAATTCTCAACATAATTTAAGGCGCTCTTCATCTCTGTCACAACTGATATATAATCAAGGTGAGGAATAGAACAGTAAAGTTTAACATCATCAGTAAAAAGTTTAAAATGCATAGCATCAGATTTACACGAACAGATATCATTAATGTACAAAATAAACAAGCTTGGAAATAAGACACTGCCCTGAGGTGCGCCAGATCAGTTGCGTGTATGTGGATTGATTTGCGAGAAAGCCATGTTGTTCCGTGGAAATATCGTTTTTTCTGACATGTTCAACGAGATGCGAGTTAATAATCCTTTCCATAAGTTTACACCAGTTTGACGCAAGCGAGATAGGTCTGTAGTTTAGAGGATTGCTTGAGTCGCCTTTCTTATGCACACCAACTACAGTTGAGCAAAGCCACATGTCCGGTAATATATCATTAGCAAAAGATTGTTCAAAGATGTGCGCAAGTGGGTATGATATTGAGTCTCTAAGCTGTTTGAGAAAATATTGCATAAAGCTGTCAGGTGAATAACTGTGCTAGTTTTAAGGTTACTAAGATGATAATAAATCTTTTACTCAGTAGTAAAAGGAATCCATGGCGATTTCGATTTACAACATAGACCCTTAAGAACAGGTATGGTACCTTCATCATTAATAAAAACATTATTAAAATCATCACAAAGAATGTTACTTCCGTCTAGGTCGTTACTAACTAAATTTTCAGCTTTGTCATTAAGAGCACTTGCCATGATTTAGCGAAGCATCGATTCCTTACGTATTTAAAAAGTTTGTTTTTATCACCATTAGATAACAAATTTCTCTCACGGTTCCTGCGATAGGCTGCAAGAACTTTCGATAGGCTCATGCTAGCTTTTTGTAATGTTCCGAGTTTCCAGTTTATTGCCAAATTTTTCGTTTTTTGTTTATTAAACGCTTATTGTAAGGCGGATAATCAACTTTCCTAGTTAGGTTTCTGTTCTTAATTTTTATATTAGGAGCGAAGTGTTCACAAGCATACAACAACATATTATAGAAAGCAACTCATTTTTCGTTTACAGGAAATACAAAATTTAAAAGTAGGTTCCAGTTTACATTTAAAATAAAATTATTTGAAGAATTATAGTCCACTTTTCTAGAATTGAGTGGACTTTTGCCTTGTATTGCACTGACGTGAACCACATAACATACGAAAGTTAATAGAGATGTGGTCTGAATTTGCAAAGGGTTCGTCGAGCACCACCTTTTGAATAATTAATGGGGACCTGGTTAGTACTAAGTGTAACAAATTTTTCCCCTGGTAGGGAAATTAACAAGCTGATGGAACCCGTTCTCTACAGTACTGTAAAATAGCATAGCACCGTCATTTCTGTGTGGTGCAAATTTCCCGACCAGTCAATGTCAAAGTAATTAAAGTCACCAACAATGACAACTGGCCATGCAACCTTTGTAATATGCTCAATATATTCTGTAATTAAAACCGTGTCCTCTATGCTAGAGTTAGATGGCCGGTAAGTGCACACAAAGGTGAAGATCTCACAGCCCAGGCGAAGATCGATGCCTATGGCTTCGACTTCATTGAATTTTTTGACATTTGCGAAATAGTACAATAGTTTTTTTTATTTATGAACAGAGCTACTCCGCCACCTCGAGAATTAACTCTGTATCTCCTGCGGACGTGATAATTTTTAGTTTTCAACAGCGAGTTTGGTACTTCATCGTGTAACCAAATTTCACAGACGGCTATAATAGAGAAAGTTACTGGTGAGAGGAGACATTCTAGGTCGTCTAGTTTATTACATATACTTCGCGCATTAAAAAATATGCAGTCCAAAGCCATTACAGTGTTTGCACTTGTGTCTACATCCCTGGCTAGTTTACCCGCAACAATATTTTACCGTCGTTGTTAACGAAATTATACTAAACATTGATAAATTTACCACCAATTAAGTGTCCATTTTCAGTGCGACAGCCCTTGAACACAACAAGTTTTTTGTTTACCACAACATAACGGTCAGTATTGTTATTGCTAGATGATACTTCGTTTGAACTGTTGAGTTTTGATTTTTTTAATCAGTTTGTAAAATTAAGCATTTATGAAATTGATGGCTTCGGGTGAGGAGGTACGTAGCCTTCATTCTGGTAGATTTGCTTAGCGAAGGGGGGTCCTCGGGAAGGGGATAGATCATCGTAGCTATGACTGTGAAGCTATTCAGGGGTAGATCTGACTAGAGGGGGTCCGGATCTTTAGGCAAGTAATCCCTACTCCTCCATCGACACCTATATACTAGACGGTCCAACGATCTTGCATTGTGGTTATAGGCGAATACATATTTCGTTATGTTATATATACTTCAAAAAGTTCCAGTAGTGTGGTTTAATTAAGTTGCTGGTCAGCAGTATACGTATGGACTACTGCCAGCCAAGTGACGGTATATCGGCTTTCCAGACTGTCAACAGCAGAAAATTGCTAAAGGCGAGCCGATGGCCGTTAGTAGCCTGCCGACGGAATTGCGGCCATTACCGGTAGGAAAATTGTTAACGGCAGAGGACTATTTTCGGCCGGCCTCATGATGGCTTTCATGGTCGTTGCTTAAACACTGATTGGCAAAAGTTTGTTGTACTTTCTTTCTGCTTTTATTTTAGTGAGTTTTTGGTATATTTCATGCATAGTTTGTTTTAATTCTAATATTATTCAATTACTATATACATGACAGCGGTGTATTGTGGTTTATGTGAAAGGCAGTGGTATTTAACATTTCATGTGATATGAAGTATCTTCAATTAAACGTATTTTATTTATTAAGTGTATAACTATTTTGTAAAATATAGTCTGATTAATCTACATTGACTGCTACTTGTCGTTTTAGATTTGGAAAATTATTCTATCGATAGCAATTTTATGATGCGATGCTGTTACAAAAAATGCATGCTTAATTAGACAGTAATCAAGAGTCTGTGAAAGATTCTCGATGAAGAGTGCGACACTCATGTCTTACTACGTTATGTGCGTTCTGGATAGTTACTTTTGCGGCATTTGTTCCAATTGGCAATTTAAAAAGGACAAATTTCTAGCTTTTGTTGTATTGCCCAAGGTGTTTTCTATGTTTGTGCGGTAAAACTATTTTTGTATCAAAAGTTGAAGGATAGGTTATAACGTGGGGTAGGACAGCATAAAATTCGAGCATATGACCCCGCCCAGCGACCTAAAAGTGAAAGAAATGACACAAAAATCAACCGCGTCATCCGTCAAGGCACATTACGTAGTGCACATGAGTGGCATACTCACCCTTCTTCAAAAGTCTATTGTGGGCAATTTTTGGCAGTCTTGCATATTCATGCAAGATTCGACCTACATTCTGGCGGCCTAGGTAAAAATAACCACATCCTTTTTATAAAATACATATAATTGTTGTAGCATAGAAAAAGTTGTTTAAAAGATTTGTGCGATCGGTTGTTACGAGTTCAAACGACTACGATAGCATGAGTTTAAATGGGTAGAAACAATACAACCGCGCATATATTTCCTTGAATGCGCATCAAGTATAACAGCTAACCGTGCGTTCAGACATTATTATAACGCGCGGCTTCAACTACTCAAGACTACAATGTAATTTCTCACTAGTTATAAATGTTATATCACATAGTTAGATTTAAATAATAAAGATATAAAACGTTTTTACATAAGTCGTATATAAGTACTAATAAATTCAGAGCAAAACAAGTTTAATTTTCGTTTAATACTAAAGATTTCGCTCGACTTTTTAAAACTGGGCTACAACATCAATACAACTGTAATCATACGAAGATAGATAGGTAGTAGAACGACTCTGTTTAAACGGACGGCGAGTAAGAAACAAATTTTGTTCAGTAAAATGTCATAAAAGTTATTTTGCCTTATTTGACTTTAAATTTAATAATTTAACGAAAAAAATATTTATAGATAACACTGTAGTAGTACTGAGAAATATATTTTATATATAATAATACAATTATTGTATATGTGGAAAACACGGTTTCCCTATGCTTGTAAGATACACGCGAAATCGTCATTCCATATTGTCCGCGTGATTTGATTTTTATAGTCTCTTGCTACTTAGTCTCGATATATAATGCTAATTTGTGTAACTTCCCGATTAGTTGGTAAACAAAGAAGCTTCATTTGTAACGACAGTAATGGCCATTTTATACTATGTATTGCTATTCATGGCACTACTGTGATACAACAACAAAAATATATTGTTATAGTGATTTGATAGCGTCCTTGACTTGAGTTGGTACTTTTGTTAAATTCCGATTTTGGTAAAATTTGTAACTCAAATTTTGATGTAAATATTAAAATCTGTGAACGCATTTGAAAATAGATTTCTAAATGTTGTTATTATATTTGTCATACGCTGCTTTTGTTTTTTTATGCATGGCACCGATTTGTTTGGGCTACGTCATGTCTGTTACTTTAACTAAAATCCCATATCGTTGTACGATTTGTTTTGTTATATGAATTTCAATTTTTTTAGAATATGCACACTAAACTGGAATCTGACTACCTAAGGCGGTTCTTGTTGTTGTTTTTTTTTGATTGAACTCATATGACTTATTGGTAGAACAATGTAAAGTAGTCCAAACCTCCATACTTTCTTTTTGCTTGATATTTTAAACTAAAATCAAAATAGGTTTTTGTTTAAGTTTCTTGGCTTAACTAAATCTATGTGTAGGTCTTTTGGTACAAGCCGGGGTGCAGTACAAATCTCAAAAGTGGGGGGGGGGGGCGCGGAGTGCACTACCGAAAAATTGTGATGCCGCCTTACATGTTTTCAAAAAGTGAGGAGCCCGACTCCGCCTACGCCTTTCCCCTCTCATACTGCATCCTGGGTACAACTTATGTGGTTTTTTAGATCATCTATCTACTAGTGTACTTTTAGCTTTGCTTTCAAACGCAGGTACGCACTTGTCATTTTAGTAGTCTCTTGGTTATATTTTTCGGCACTATTATTTGAGATGTGTTATTTTTTACTTAATTACACTGAATTGTACGCTATCATATATCTAACTGTGAGGGTTTGCAACTACTTAGTCGTTTTTGACAATTTTGAACGCTAAAGGGATAAAACGCGTTTAACCTAATAAAGTAACTATAACTTAAGACATAGTGCGAATGGAATTGAATAGACTCAAGCAGACGCACAGAACGCTATTCGAAAGTGGGGGTCATAAGGAAAATTGCAGCCCCATAAGAGATAATCCTGTTTTTGCGTATTTTTACCGATGAAAAATTAACATGTTATTGGTTAACACTGTTTGAACCAAGCAGAGGCGATCCAGGGGTAATGAGATAAGCTTATTAGGCACTTTCGACGCTAACATGATACAGTTGAAAGGTGTTCCGGTACTCCAGCATCCTGAATTTGGCTTAGTTAAGCCTATGGTATAGTTGAGACTGTATGATAGGAAGCTTATATCTTACAACACCAATAGATTCAATATAATTTAAAGTTTCTATAAATGTAACTAAAAATTTTTGCACCGGGTTTATGTTTAAGGCATATTTTAAAACAATGTTATGAAAACTGAGAGCGCAGACTTATTTCACAGTTTTTGTTTAAAAATGTACTAATAAATTTTGAACCAATAGACTTTCTTGTGTTGTTATCAAATAGTAAACAATGTTTCATTAAGGCCAACGCGATAGCATACCCAAACATGTCCAAGAAAATAAGAATACAATCGTTTGAAAAAATCAAGGTGTAGTGAGTTGTGAACATCGCTTTTATCTACTGAATGCTACATCATTTGAGCTCAGGGATATATATATATACCTACATGACTTTTTGTGCATTGGCAAAATACTGTAAATTTATAGTGAAAAACATTAAATGCAATTCAAAATTTCACCATTACACGAATGTTGCTTAGTCTTTTCCCGCATGAATTAATGTGCATTTCGTATAATGTTGAAGAAACTGTTGCCACAGCGGCGGATTGAACCCGAATCGTTTTGAGTTTCACGCTTGTACGCTAGCCACTACGAGTTGCTTATGGAACCTCACAAAGCGAGCGAATAAAAGCGTATGTGCAAACGCACGACGCACGACAAACTCGATTAGTGCATCGAGCCGTATTGTAAACTGTTACAAATGTGTGACTGTATGCGAGAAAGGGTTAAATCCATGCACTCGGCACTGAGTTCCGTAAATATTATTAGTATAGTCGGCGGAAGAATTACAGCAAACAGAGAGTCTAAAAGTTGATATAAATTAAACGATTCACATAGTGCTTACATATATATATATAGTACATATATATACATATATATAGTTCATATATATACAAATATATATATGCTTACATATGTAGTGCTTCAGATATGTATATAGTGCTTGGAAGGGTGTATTTGTAGTTTTTAACAGGTAGCACATTAAATATTGGTTTTAATAATTTATTAATAATTTTTGTTTGTATAATTCTAAACTCATATTGCGAACATCGATTATATTGTTTCTGTTTACTTAGAAGCATTATTTTACGTTTGCCTTCGTCTTCATAGTCGGATCCGCAAAATTGCGGGAATCATTTGTAGTCAAATACGAAGACGAAAATTCACGACGGACTTCCAGCTAATATGCAGGTATAAGCGGTTCATCGATGATTTCAAATTGCAGTGTACGCTTTGCGGTTGACTACTGGTCTTACGGCGAGTGATATACTACTAGTATTTCAGCAAAATCATCGGTTGGGCGAAAACAATGCGAGTACTCTAGTCGGCGGTCAGTGCCTATCTTAAATTTCATTAATTAAGTTTCCTGAGACCCTTTTCAAGTCTAATAAAGACAATATAGTATGCTATGAAAACATTTAGCGCAATATCATGACTATTTTCAATACAATTTAAAGCTCCCAAATTCTTTGATTTCACAAAAACAACTCCTGAGAACGGTGAGTTTATAAGTTGTACTCGTTATCTTTTTAACCGATGAGATGCGTGGAATATTATCGCCTTCTAGCCCCGCCTGTGGGTAATATTTTAAGTGTATTCGTAAGCAGTAATACAATTTTAGCTTCATACTAACGCGCCAGGAGCGGTCCATTTGATGTTTGATGTGATCATATGTAGCCAACCCAATGGATTTCATATAACGTAACCAGCTCGGTTTAATCAATATAGCTCTCCAATATCATTGTAATAATTTGCGTTGCTGAAGTATTTTTAGCCACATATTTCCACAATCTATTATGAATGAATATAAATGAATATAATGAAAATTTGGAAGTATGTCTATTCTTCGTGTATTTCAAATTTTATAAACAATTGAAAATTCAACATTAGCCAAATTTTGAGCTTATAATGAAAACCACCGTGTAATATTGAAATACAAGGCGTGTTCACACGCTCAAACTTTTTGCTTAAATTTTGAGCTCAATATCTGAGATCAAAATTTGACGGTGGTTTTTAAATAAAAATTGCGACATTTTAAAATTTGAGATCAAAATTTGAGCTCAAACTTTTTCAGGTAATAGTTCTCGTCTATGATTGGCTACAGGAATAGTCATGAAAAGTTTGAATAGTGTTCACACGTTCAAGCTTGAAAATTGCAAAAGATGCTTTCAAATTTTGAGCAAAATTTTATCAAAATTTGACCTCAAATTTTGATCAAAATTAGAGCAAAAAGTTTGAGCGTGCGAGCACGCGTTTACTCTATTTGAATCCTATAGATACAAGGAAACAAGCGAATAATATGTTTTATATCAATGTTAGGTCAGTAGTTCGGTTCTAGTGTATGTATAGGTAATGTCTCAGGGGCGTCGAAAGCTCTTCAAAACGGAAGAGACCGTCTATTTACATTCATTATATTACAACCATATCAGTTACTTTTTCACATTTATCGGAAAACGTGGGAGAGAGCGGGCAGCTCTCTCCTGCTCATTCCTCTTGCGATTCCCCTGCAGTGCGCAATAGTGGAGAACAACTCTTTCGGCATAAAACCTCGAAAAATATTTGAACGCGTTTTTGTATGCAATTCGATTACTAAGGGTCTCCAAAATTCTTGGTACAAAAATGACTATTGTAAGAAAAGATTTTGTGAATCTCTTACAACATACATCATATATATTTTTATACAAAGAGTCGAATTTGGGAACATGGGTAAATGCTCTATACGCATTTTGTATAGCTGTTGTGTTACCAAAGATCTCTGTTGTGTTACCAAATCTCTTACAACATACATCATATATATTTTATACAAAGAGTCGAATTTGGGAACATGTGTAAATGCTCCATACGCATTTTGTATAGCTGTTGTGTTACCAAAGATCTCTGTTGTGTTACCAAATCTCTTACAACATACATCATATATATTTTATACAAAGAGTCGAATTTGGGAACATGGGTAAATGCTCTATACGCATTTTGTACAGCTGTTGTGTTACCAAGAAATGATTCAACTATAATAGTGTACTTATTTTTTGTTGTTCAATGCTTGGGATCCAGTCAAGTCCTGCAAACTTGTAGTTGGTCGTGTTTAGCAGTGATCGGTAACACGGGCACAGTATGCCACAAAAGGCGGAATGGCGGACTAGGGAAAGTAGGGGAGGCCGCCTCCCGCCTCATGTTGATACATCACTAATATGAAAACTCGATTAAGCTTACAAAATATTTCCGTTAATTTATTTTACGTGCCATAATTGGAGCACATTTAATCATATTTAACGAACGTACTATTTAATCATATAGTAGAGTGACATGATATGTCACTATAGAATGAGTTATATTTACATTTTTTGTCTAAACTTCATAATAAAATTGCATAACTGAGCTTAGTTAGTTTTGCAAAACAATTTAGAAGTCATATTTAGAAGACTTTGATTTAAAATTTCTTAAATTAATATATGATGCATTTTCGTATAGTCTAACTGATTTACCACAATACAGGATGACCATTAAAGTGACCCAGTACGCCAAATATTAAACACATCTGAAAGCGTTTTGGCTTGCGCGTACTCTCATATATAACTTAGGTTTTTGACGAATAGCACTCACTCTAAGTGCGAACTCGGGTGCCTCCAAGATTAATGCATTCTTCAAGCTGAAAACGCATACTACAGCAGGTTTTCGAACATTAAGGTAGAGCTCTTCTGATATATCCTCTTTCAGGCGCAACAGGATTGGTGGTTTGCGTTTGTACTTCTTCTTCAATAATAGCCACAGAAAAAACTCTGGAGAGTTTACATCAGAAGAATGAGCAGGCCATTGGACAGGCCCCAGCCAACGATCAGGGAAGGTTTCGTCCAACCAGCGGCACACAGCCATCACAAAAGGAGGAGCCGCGCCATCCTGCATAACGTGGAGCCTGTCAATATGTGGTAACTGTTGAATATTAGGACAAAAGCCATTTCGTAGTATCATTAGATAGTTGTCTGTATTACACTGTAGCGTCAAAAAGAACGGCACAAAAATTCCACCAGTCCACACGCTGATTTTTACTGTCGGCCTTTTTTCATATGGCCTTCTCTGACATTGATCACTTAACACTTTACAATGCGATGTTTATGCACTGTACGTAATTAATATTATTTTATATAATACTGTATATAACGTCTTATTTTTACAAAAGATACCTATTGAAATATATATATTTAAGTACACTTTCAGTTACAGTCATTTTATATATAACTGTATTATATAGTTACAATAGGAAGAATGCTGTCAGCCACACAGCAATTTGGTTATTGTCTTTTATAATAATGTATAATAACAATAATATATAATTAAAACTTCAAATTTATAAAATAATAACAAATAATATTGCTCAAAGACTAATATATCTATTTATATTCTCTCTTGTTTAAAATAGTAATAGAACGTCGTGAAATAGTTTTGTTTTGGTAGCGTAGCAATACACTCAGATATATTGCATTGTTTGCAACAAAAACTATGTACTACACGCAACAATATTCATCACGTACGTTGTACGACATGCAATTTTAAGAACACGAAAACGTTTGACGGAAAGTTAAAATATTTCCTTTGAGTATATATATTATTTACCAAAAAATTCATGTGATAGTTCTTTCAGCACATTTTCGCCATTACGTAGTGGTTGGTTTACGACTGAGAGAGAATAGGTCACTGAAAATTTGACAGACATCATTATTAGCAATGAAAACGATACTTTTCAATAATATATGTATTTAAAAATATATAAACATAACAGTATTTTGTGAGCAAATTATTTAAATATATATAATTAAGTATGGACTAAATATCTACATTTAAGTTGTATTCGTTGGATATTTCTGTGTTTTTATAAAACCAGACCGTCGTTTAGCCTATGCGTGGGCGTTCATTTTCATACATTGGAGGCAGTATTTTTTGTTTTAATGGAACAAAAAGAAACTGTCGTTATAAAATTTCATTTGCAGATATGCAGGTTGAAACGGCTGTGTCAATTAAATACAAAGAAACTTAATAATTTCAAATTAAACATGGCTTTGGGGGACTCCAATCTTACCGTAATAGAAAATTATAGCTAAATCTATTTCAAACTGGAATTTTTTTAGCTTTGGGTTTCTGTAATACTATCGACTTATGCATGAGTAAACTTAAGCTCTGCTGCTTACCATCCTCTTTTGTGAAAAAGAATTTCCATTCATTTGTTCACTGAATACAAATTTTATTTTTGCATTAAAGAACAGAAATTAGTTCGTTTCATATTGCATACATTATAATTTGAAAATGATTGGGAATACATTGGTGTTAAAATACAGCGGCTGAATTGCATTCGCTAATGGCGTTATGGAACTGAAAAATGTTGAAATCCGATACGACTATTGAAATCCGACTTTTGTTTTCTAACATTATTTTGTACTAGGTGTCAAAACAGGATGGTTGAGGGCGCATCTTAAGTTTTTCTGATGCATTCATTACACGGTTGTAGAAATTCTCATGCCCGAAACCGAGCTTTTAGACATTTTTTATTTTTTTGTGGAACAGCTAGTGAATTTATTAGTTTTTGTTGAAAATCAATTCTTAATATACTATATTATTTGAATAACAATATTTAGTTTTAATTTTGGCATATATGGTTAAAATATATGCAGTTATCAACCAATAAAATTTTGTTTGTTTGTTTGTTTAAGTTCTAACAAGTAACCTGGCTACGTCTATGCGGAGTGTAAACATTTTTCCATTTGTTGGACAGTGAAGTACTTTGAATGTTGTATTATTTTGATTTCGATTACACAGAGCTTGTTTAATATATTACTTAAATGGAAAAATGAAAATATCCAAAAACGTTAAACACGCATAAAATATTGAACGCAAATGTTTGGATTCAGCCGAATATTTTTAGGATAAATACGCAATTTCGGACAATATCGGTAATTTTGCAAACAGATTTTTGTTTTCGAACATTGCTCAGATTTTCAAACACATTTCACCAAGTAAACGATGCTGCATGAAAATCTGTACATTTATTAGAACATTATCACGATAACAATATAGTCTGTTGTAAAATAACATTTATATGACCCAAGCAATCCTCAAGTGCAGAAATAAAATGCAGGCCATGCCGTTCTCGATATTACTACGCCTAAACCTTAGTCTAAGCCTAGACTAAGGTGTTTATATAAGGCATACAGGCCATGCCGTTCTCGATATTACTACGCCTAAACCTTAGTCTAAGCCTAGACTAAGGTGTTTATATAAAGCATACACTAAGCCTACGTCTTAGTCGGGGGGGTAGGCGTGTCCCCAGAACACCCCGCTTTAAGCTGTCATTTTTTCTAACGTTGTAACGTAAAGCTCTCAGGGTTACTTGGCTAGGCACTAGGTCATTCTCATGTATTATATGTTCGGTGGGGTTTTGTCTACCGCTTCCAGCGTTTTTTGGGTTAGCGTACCAAATATTAGGTTCTTAATAAACTATGAGTATGGAGCTGGAGTAGGAATCATCGGTGTCCAATAGTACAGACTGCACTAATATCATTTGTTATAAATTGCTCGTTCACAGAATAATGCGCCCATCTACTCGAAAATTTTTGTTACATACAACATGTCGCATGTAACAGTGTTACATACGACATATCGTATGTAACTGTGCTACATACGACATGTCGTACCTAACCGATATACGTACGACATGTCGTATGTAACCGAGGTAAGTACGACATGTCGTATGTAACCGAGGTACGTACGACACGTCCTATGTAACCGAGATACGTACGACATGTCCTATGTAACAGAGTTACGTACCGCATGCCGTGTATAACTATTTTATGCAATACATGTCATATGTAAACTGCAGCGCCCTCAACTTGCATCCTAAATTGTTTTCAAAAATTTATAGTAACAGTACGCTTCAAAATTAGAATTGTTGTTTGTTGTTGAAACGTGCTTGGGACGTTTGATTTTCATTATAGTTTGCTGAACTGACTGATAGCTGGCACCCTCCGAGAACCGGGGGGGTGGGTGTTGTGGGGTAGCTAACACCTCCAAAGAGTGTTGGAAAGTAGGCCTCTGAAATTTTGAAGGAAACTTTAAAAGCGACCGCGGCATCGAATAAGCAAATCCACAAGATTATAACGGAGTGTAATTAATTTATACTGTTATAAATTTGCTATTAATGCATTCTTACTAAAATAGAAGAGAGTTTACTCACATGATCATATATAAAATTTTTTTTAAATCGTCCTGTAGATTTATTTTATATATATACTATGCAGTATATATATGTACTGAAATTTTGGTGAATATATATTCATTTCATCCCATACTGATGCGAAAAGCATGCATAGTGTTATCGACACTATTTTTTCTGTTACTGAATGAATCTAACTGAAAATGGTCGAAGACTCTGCGTATGTGTAGCAAATTGAGCAGGTGATAATTTAGAGATAACGGATGAAGAAAAACTTGAATAAAAAACGTGGACAAACACAGCTGTTTTTATGTCTCTTCGAATCCTTAGTCTTCTCTGCTTTCTCTAATGAAATAAGCAGCGATTCAAAAATGTTGTAGTGCAAGTCGTTGAATCAAATTGCTAGTAGTAAGTATAAATAGTGGAGAACAACTGAGGATTAAAAACAAACAGTTAATAATATATAAAACACCGATGTTGACATAGATCGTAGTTGAGAAGTAGTGAATATGCTAAAGTTGAAGAGTATCCTATTTATTTTGTTTGTAGATTTACAATTTTTAGCGCTGCATTAGCCACTTCTATTCAAGCACAATAATGCTATATCAGTGCCGTACACTGCAGTTTATTTCATTCCACGGTGTTGTCTCCTGTAGTACCCACAGCATAAAATGCAGGCGCACAAAGAGGGAACGAGGTCCGGATCCCTGCTTCAAGACCAGATCGATAAAAGTTTATATTTTTTTTCCTTTTTTAAAACATCTCGGCAGAATTTTGGAACGAACCAGCAGTAGAAGTATTACGTAAATTAAAGCATCGGATCCTTCTTGTGACCTCGGATTCCTCCCAAGACAAAATTGTGGGTTTACCTATGGTATAAAAATCGTACTGATGTGGGTTTATGTTAGTTGATATTTTATGGGTATTAACAAGCATAATATAAAATTGGCACTGATAAAGCCACATGTTAGTACGAATTTTATATACTGAGCATATATAGTATTTATAAAACTATACAGATATAGCTCCGGTATAAAAATCGTACTGATGTGCGCTTATTTTAGGTCATATTTTATGGGTATCAACAGCCATAATATAAAATTTGTACTGATATTGCTTTATGTTAGTACAAATTTTATATAATGAGCATATGTAGTACTTATAAAACTATACAGATATAGCTCCGGTATAAAAATCGTACGGATATGCGCTTATGTTAGGTGATATTTTATGGGTATCAACAGCCATAATATAAAATTTGTACTGATATTGCTTTATGTTAATACAAATTTTATATAATGAGCATATATAGTACTTATAAGGCTATACAGATATAGCTCCGGTATAAAAATCGTACCGATGTGCGCTTATGTTAGGTCATATTTTGTGGGTATCAAAAGCCATAATATATCATTTGTACTGATATTGCTTTATGTTAGTACAAATTTTATATAATGAGCATATGTAGTACTTATAAAACTATACAGATATAGCTCCGGTATAAAAATCGTACGGATGTGCGCTTATGTTAGGTGATTTTTTATGGGTATCAACAGCCATAATATATCATTTGTACTGATATTGCTTTATGTTAGTACAAATTTTATATAATGAGCATATGTAGTACTTATAAAACTATACAGATATAGCTCCGGTATAAAAATCGTACGGATGTGCGCTTATGTTAGGTGATATTTTATGGGTATCAATAGCCATAATATAAAATTTGTACTGACATTGCTTTATGTTAATACAAATTTTATATAATGAGCATATATATAATACTTATAAGGCTATACAGATATAGCTCCGGTATAAAAATCGTACGGATGTGCGCTTATGTTAGGTCATATTTTATGTGTATCAACAGCCATAATATAAAATTTGCACTGATATTGCTTTATGTTAGTACAAATTTTATATAATGAGCATATATACTACTTATAAAACTATACAGATATAGCTCCGGTATAAAAATCGTACTGATGTGCGCTTATGTTAGTTGATATTTTATTGATATCAACAACCATAATATAAAATTGGCACTGATAAAGCCACATGTTAGTACGAATTTTGTATACTGAGCATATATAGTATTTATAAAACTATACAGATATAGCTCCGGTATAAAAATCGTACTGATGTGCGCTTACTTTAGGTCATATTTTATGGGTATCAACAGCCATAATATAAAATTTGTACTGATATTGCTTTACGTTAGTACAAATTTTATATAATGAGCATATATAGTACTTATAAGGCTATACAGATATAGCTCCGGTATAAAAATCGTACGGATGTGCGCTTATGTTAGGTCATATTTTGTGGGTATCAAAAGCCATAATATATCATTTGTACTGATATTGCTTTATGTTAGTACAAATTTTATATAATGAGCATATGTAGTACTTATAAAACTATACAGATATAGCTCCGGTATAAAAATCGTACGGATGTGCGCTTATGTTAGGTGATTTTTTATGGGTATCAACAGCCATAATATATCATTTGTACTGATATTGCTTTATGTTAGTACAAATTTTATATAATGAGCATATGTAGTACATATAAAACTATACAGATATAGCTCCGGTATAAAAATCGTACGGATGTGCGCTTATGTTAGGTGATATTTTATGGGTATCAACAGCCATAATATAAAATTTGTACTGACATTGCTTTATGTTAATACAAATTTTATATAATGAGCATATATAGTACTTATAAGGCTATACAGATATAGCTCCGGCATAAAAATCGTACGGATGTGCGCTTATGTTAGGTCATATTTTATGTGTATCAACAGCCATAATATAAAATTTGCACTGATATTGCTTTATGTTAGTACAAATTTTATATAATGAGCATATATACTACTTATAAAACTATACAGATATAGCTCCGGTATAAAAATCGTACTGATGTGCGCTTATGTTAGTTGATATTTTATTGATATCAACAACCATAATATAAAATTGGCACTGATAAAGCCACATGTTAGTACGAATTTTGTATACTGAGCATATATAGTATTTATAAAACTATACAGATATAGCTCCGGTATAAAAATCGTACTGATGTGCGATTACTTTAGGTCATATTTTATGGGTATCAACAGCCATAATATAAAATTTGTACTGATATTGCTTTACGTTAGTACAAATTTTATATAATGAGCATATATAGTATTTATAAAATTATACAGATATAGCTCCGGTATAAAAATCCTACGGATGTCCGCTTATGGTAGGTCATATTTTATGGGTATCAAAAGCCATAATATATCATTTGTACTGATATTGCTTTATGTTAGTACAAATTTTATATAATGAGCATATGTAGTACTTATAAAACTATGCAGATATAGCTCCGGTATAAAAATCGTACGGATGTGCGCTTATGTTAGGTGATATTTTATGGGTATCAACAGCCATAATATAAAATTTGTACTGATATTGCTTTATGTTAATGCAAATTTTATATAATGAGCATATATAGTACTTATAAGGCTATACAGATATAGCTCCGGTATAAAAATCGTACGGATGTGCGCCCATGTTAGGTCATATTTTATGTGTATCAACAGCCATAATATAAAATTTGCACTGATATTGCTTTATGTTAGTACAAATTTTATATAATGAGCATATATAGTACTTATAAGGCTATACAGTTATAGCTCCGGTATAAAAATCGTACGGATGTGCGCTTATGTTAGTTGATATTTTATGGGTATTAACAACCATAATATAAAATTGGCACTGATAAAGCCACATGTTAGTACGAATTTTATATACTAAGCATATATAGTATTTATAAAACTATACAGATATAGCTCCGGTATAAAAATCGTACTGATGTGCGCTTATTTAGGTCATATTTTATGGGTATCAACAGCCATAATATAAAATTTGTACTGATATTGGTTTATGTTAGTACAAATTTTATATAATGAGCATATATAGTACTTATAAAATTATACAGATATAGCTCCGGTATAAAAATCGTACGGATGTCCGCTTATGCTAGGTCATATTTTGTGGGTATCAAAAGCCATAATATATAATTTGTACTGATATTGCTTTATGTTAGTACAAATTTTATATAATGAGCATATGTAGTACTTATAAAACTATACAGATATAGCTCCGGTATAAAAATCGTACGGATGTGCGCTTATTTTAGGTGATATTTTATGGGTATCAACAGCCATAATATAAAATTTGTAGTGATATTGCTTTATGTTAATACAAATTTTATATAATGAGCATATATAGTACTTATAAGGGTATACAGATATAGCTCCGGTATAAAAATCGGACTGATGTGCGCTTATTTTAGGTCATATTTTATGGGTATCAACAGCCATAATATAAAATTTGTACTGATATTGCTTTATGTTAGTACAAATTTTATATAATGAGCATATATAGTACTTATAAAATTATACAGATATAGCTCCGGTATAAACATCGTACGGATGTCCGCTTATGTTAGGTCATATTTTATGGGTATCAAAAGCCATAATATATCATTTGTACTGATATTGCTTTATGTTAGTACAAATTTTATATAATGAGCATATGTAGTACTTATAAAACTATACAGATATAGCTCCGGTATAAAAATCGTACGGATGTGCGCTTATGTTAGGTGATATTTTATGGGTATCAACAGCCATAATATAAAATTTGTACTGATATTGCTTTATGTTAATACAAATTTTATATAATGAGCATATATACTACTTATAAGGCTATACAGATATAGCTCCGGTATAAAAATCGTACGGATGTGCGCTTATGTTAGGTCATATTTTATGTGTATCAACAGACATAATATAAAATTTGCACTGATATTGCTTTATGTTAATACAAATTTTATATAATGAGCATATATACTACTTATAAAACTATACAGATATAGCTCCGGTATAAAAATCGTACTGATGTGCGCTTATGTTAGTTGATATTTTATGGGTATTAACAACCATAATATAAAATTAGCACTTATAAAGCCTCATGTTAGTACGAATTTTATATAATGGGCCTATAAAATTTGTATTGATATGGTCTTATGTATTTCGATTTTTATATTATGGTATTAATACCCATAATATTCAACTTGTACTGATATGGGCATTAATAAAATTCAAACTAATATGGGCTTCCATTAGTACGAATTTTGGTTATTCTGATAGGTTATGGGCCATAAAGAGTAACGAAAATCTTTGTGCAGAATTAATCGAAATTGCATGTTAGATTCCGCTCAATTATCACTGAACGTTTTATTTTGACAATCGTTGTGCCTGTAGGGCACTTAATTCGAGAAAAATGCGTAATTTTTGTATCAAATCTACAGATTAGAATAGGGTAACTCATTATTCTACTTTGCCACAAAGATATAGTAAATAGTTGTGCTTTTTGCTAGTATGGCTTTATCCTAACGGGACGTCGTGTCACCGATGGTGCAAAAGAGTTTCCATATAGTCGTTTTGAGTTATATCTTGTGGCTGTTATATAATGTCAAATTTATTACATAGCTACACATTATGATTTTGATTCTGATTTTGTCTTGTTTGTTATTTCATTCATCGTTGAAGTCTAAGTTTCACGGTAGTTGGGAATTCGCTGACCTAAGCGCTTAGCATAATTCAAATTTAAGTTGTATATTGAACGAGCATTAAATTTTTTACCAAGCATCTTTCAAGAAATATATAATGTTTTCAATGAACTACTGAGATTTACTGACAGTAGCGTCTGTTCTAATAGAGTTTCTTCTCAGTTATATGTCATTTCTTAGGGACAATAAATACATTAAATGCTCGGTCAGGCATTTGTGAGCAAAAGAATATTGTCAATGATGTTTGTTAAAAATAATCGATAATTGGTTAATGTTGGCAATGGTTTCTTAATGACCCAATCAAAATTTGAAAATACATTTAATGTCGTACCCCTGCGAAAGTCAACAAGAAGTATCCAGAACAAGTCTTACCTTGTGCATAACGATTTGCGTATATTAATTAGAGTATTCATACATCTATTATATCATCAAACCGTTTGATAAATGTTTCAATGAGATAGTAAAGATTCTATTGTGGAACCAAAAAATCCGAACAAAAAGTAAACGCGAGTTTTGTGTAAGTCATGAATCTAAAACATACATTTTTTCTAATATTATATATAATGTTTAGCAGTGATTCTCCATAATACTTCAGCAAGTATTAAACAATAACAATAAGCCAAATAGCGTAGCACATTTAAAATAATTGCGTAAACTTGAAATAATAGATACTGAGTTTGCCTAGTTTAAAATTCAAAAAGCGTATTGTCGAGATATTGAATAATTAAAAACAGTTTTGTAGCTTCATGACGACATTATTCATTAGCGACTATTTATGATGTATATTATCTGTAAATTTGAAAATAAGATTGCCACTACAATTAGAAAGTCCAGAAAAAATTAAAAAACAATCACATTTATAAAAATGAATTTATATGTTCCTGGCGCCGGATATAATATACTGTGGTAACAGCAAACACAATGGCCGCCTGACAATCTAGTTGGTTATTAAATTTGCCGTAACTTGCAATTCTGTATTGCATTTTTCATAATTTCTAGCTTAAAATATTTGTGAAAAAATCCCATTTGATACAAATTTTTCGCTCTTTCCAGAAATCTAATAATCATTCTTATGCTATAATTCAGTCGTAATGTTTCTTAAACATAAAGGTATTTGCAGTAGCTATATTACGTGATTTATTTGTCTTAATTATTATACATTTAGTTTTATAAATAAAGTGAAGGACAAATAGAAAAGCTTTACCTTACTAAAAAGCGTACAAAGTTCAGAATGAGCATGTTTGGGTAACTAACATACAGTGGGAAGCAAGTTAAAACTAGATTATACAGCGAAAGACTTTCGTTCGAATCATGGCGATTGTCTGTTGGTAGCAAGAGGAAACACAATGCTTTATTTTCAGCCAAAAAAATAAAAAAAACATTTGCCATAAAGATGGCCACAAATTTTCTGAACCGCCTCGATGAGCTAAGTCGAGTACCAAAATTTGGGCCCATGTCTCCTTTAGGGGCTGGAGGTTGTAACGTTAGAAAAAAGAACAGCTTATGGGGGGGTTTGGGGGGGGGCGGCTCCCTGACTTAGGCTTAGTACATAGTTCATATAGGGGCCTTAGCTTAGGCTAAAACTAAGGCTTAGGCCTAGTGTATCGAGAAGGGCATATCATGTATTTCACTTCCGCCCATTGCACTGTTAATTAATATTGACGATTTTCGGGCTGCGAGATTTTAGGAGACACACGCTAGCTCTATATAGTGATAATTTATATAGATACAGAGTTACAACAACAACCAAACTCAATGGCGTGCCTACCACTGTGGCCGGGAAAGGGAATAATTCCTATTTGACAACTAATACAGAAAAGGCGGCCGTCTGTTAACCATCGAGCCTATTAACACTTAATGTACGTTTGTGGTTGCGGAAACCAGATATGTCAAACTTATGCTATCCCTAGAAGCGGCCGCTCGAAGATACAAATGTACCGTATTGTGCGCCTGAAACCGAAATATTTTTACTCTGCTCCATCGCAAGCGCGTATCACATGATAGCCAAATATATTCGTATGTAATAATCGAATGTTTTGGTTTTAATAATTAATAATTCTTAGTATGAAACACTGATTTTTATCTTGATTTTAAATTAATGTTATGGTAAAGTGAAAACTTAAAAAAGTTTAGTTTTTTGACATTTATATAATTATAGATAGAAACGTATTAATGAACTTTTGCGTCTTGAGCATTATCCACTTTCCCAAATGAAAAATAAAATGTTCTACGACCTAAAATAAAATGTTCTAAAAATAAAATAAAATGTTCTTTATAAAATTCAGTGCACGAGTAAAAGGGAATCAGAACAACTATACTTATAGAGCAGCCGAGAAATTGAGTCGATTATTTTATACAATCCATCTGGTGGGTTTTGCGTAGCGGGCGGGTTGCTAAATGCTAACTAACTAACTAAAATTGACGTAATAAAATTTATATTATGAAAATATAAAATAATATTAATATAAAAATAGTAACATATTAAATGTATAAATTAAAAAGATAAAATACAAGATATAAATATAAAATATAACAACATAAACTTAAACTTTATAACAAACAGTTACTCTTCTTCGTTGGTGAATCGAGCACTGGGGCGGACGGCGCATCTCCCCTCGTAAGAGTCTTGACATATGGCACAAACGTGAAATATGCGGAAAAAATAAAAAAAAAACATGTAGTTAATTAGTAGTCGAAAAAATTTCAATAGCAGACCGACCCTGTTGTCTGAAAAATTTTGAAAATCCATCCCCTCTGTCCGAAATTTCTGGATCCAACAACTGCCTTCTTGCTTGTTATGTCGATTTTTAAGCAATTATGGTAAAAATATTTCGTTCAATTTAACTCAAAAGTTAAATAATAGCTTGACTCTCGTCTCGAGCTAATATGATTTTTGTTAAATGTTTTAGTAAATGTGAATATTTTTTAAACTATATTATACGACAAGAAAACGGCGTGAACAACCAAATTAATGCTAAGGTAACTTTTTTGTGACTTTTATAATACCTATAATTATTGTTCACTTTAAGTAATTTTTTTTCTAAAATATAAATATTACTTAGTTATTGGTTATTGGTTTTGTTTAACGTGTTTGTTTTGTGTTTTCGTTTCATCAACGGGGGTGTTATAACCAACTACATACGTAGAGGCTGCAATTGTCCAAAACAGATATAAGCCTTTATAAATTTGTTTATCCTTTTGAATAATAAAATGTGCAACTGAGTAGGTGTTTAATGTATATCTAAAATGTTTAGAATTATCTTGATAAATGTGATTTGATAGTCGAGAGTTGGCAATTATTTAGCCAAACTTCCATCCCGATAAATTCCAAGTATTGTCTTCTCGTACGGACAACAGTGTTGTTTCAAGTTAGTGAAAATGCGTTTTTCTGTAACAAACAATTATTGGGTATATATTCCAAGCCAAATTTACCCTGTGGCATAGTTAAAGAGAGGCAAAATGCAACCCTTGCTGAAGGTCTCCGTTCCAATGGCGCAGATTCTTTCTGAAGTTTGGGTGGATGATGCGAGAAATGTGTGCAGGAATATGCGAGGTGTTTGGTGGAATATTATTTAACCAGAGAATTTGACCATAGGGTAGCTGTATCGAGGGGTTTGTTTCCAAATTGCCAGATGTTTGGGGACCCATATTTGAGCTTTATTAGCAGTGTAGAGAAGGTATTACGAGCGTCAGCGTGATCATATACAATTAACATTACTTCATATTATATAGTATATCACGCAAGTTAAAATATGATTTCCTGTAAGGCGCCAGAAAATGAATTATAGGTGAACACTCAAGATAACTAATATCCCAGTGCCCGGAAAAGCTGGGTCCAACTGTTATATCCAGAGCACCAGACGCATACCTGAGTAGCAGGGCCCACGCTTAGCTGATAGCTGCGACATTAAGGCAAGGCGGTTGGATTTTATTAAAAGATAATTTATGTGCGAACAAAAATGTGAAAGCAAAATGTTAATGATCACAACGTAGGTGGTAGCTCACAGCATGTCCAAAATTTTTTGAGCTCGCGTCTACGCGCAGAAACTACACGCTTGCCCACCGACACTAGGCCCGTACCCGCGATCTCAAAAATCTATTTTTTCACGCCCATGCATTCTAAAAATAGTAAATCCATGCCCGAGGCATTGGGAAATTAAGCTTAACACATGACGAAAGCATACTGCTGCAGCTAGCTTCAAATTTTTGATTATTTGACAGCCACAGTTATTGCAGTGAGTACAGGACAAGGTGAGTGATACATCTTTGTATCCCACCTAATCTGTAATATGTAGCATATCTTTGTAATCAGTCACCCAAAACGAGAGCTTGCCGGCATTTTGGGCATTTGAGCACATTGCCAAATTGTCAGATGGTTTGTTTCTTCAACAGCCTCTATGTCTATAAATTTCATAGTGACTATTTCCATTAACAAGACCTTTCTTGTTAAACTCATATCTTTGTAATCAGCCACCCAAAACGAGAGCTTGCCGGCATTTTGGCATATGAGCACATTGCCAAATTGTCAGACTGTTTGTTTCTTCAACAGCCTCTATGTCTATAAACCTCGTAGTGACTATTTCCATTAACAAGACCTTTCTTGCTAAACTCATTAATGAACTATCCGGTCTTTCAAACGTTGTCCAATAAACGAAGCACATAATGTAATTTGCTAGCGGTCAGTAAAAAGAAACCACAAAATTAGTAAGAGCGTCCATAGTCTGTGTAAAATACTGATTCCCTAAAATAGTAAAAGTGAGCATTTTAGGCATCAACTGCTTATTTTAAATTATCTCGTCATTTAAACAGACGTAAAATAAAGGAAACCACATAGGTAAGTGAAACATATAGTTTGTTGGGCAACGCCCACCAATCGTATAGTTTTTTAGCCGTACCCCGTAACAGTAACAACATTGCATTTCAAACAGCGGCCAAATAAACCATATAATATCGACAACCTCCAGATAAAGGAGCCCACAATATCTTTTAGAATGTATTACATTTTCCGAAAGCAAAGAGCTAATCTTGGAGTGATTTTCAGTGAACAATGATGTCATTTAAAAATTTACATAGAGAAATTAGGCGTTCCCTATAGCGATAACTACACCGCGAAGAATGTAAATCTTGTACTTATTGAATACCAGATGTAGCTTTAAGTTTCAACCCTGCGTTATCAAGTGTTTCACTCACTGCCATGAAGTTGAAAGATTCACTTGAAACAACTGTTGCAGATGATCTATCTTGACATTTTTTGTTTGTGCTTTTCACCTATTACATTACCAAGGCTTGCGTTGTATATCCAGAAGGACATAATTTGATATACCACATCCCACCCATGCCTATCAAATACAAACGTCACGCTATTTAAGGTTCTTTGGAATTTTAACGTCTGCTTTTTGATCATTTATGCCTATATTAAAATTTTAAGCTGTTTATGCTAATATAACAGTCAGTTTTCTATGTACTAAATGTTTGTTTGATATGATCTTATTTGGGTCCCCTCTTACAGCCGACCTCGAATTTGTGACTCTTAAGTGATGGGTACCGCCGTAGCCTTTGAGCATTCCATATGATATACTGATAAAGGTTTTGTAGTATCGCAAACCATACTCAGTGTGGTTACAAGTTTTTTGTTCATTTTCTAACACAGTAACATACACTCCACACTATCTCTTATTTCAATATTGGCAACTAAGCCATAAGCGTTACATAAGCCGTAGGCAATGCAGTAAAGTCGGTTCTGGAAAATTTCTGTCGTTTCTTGTGTTCTTAAATTTTTGAAGTAAAATGTTTAAGCCGGCTACAACTGACAAATATACCGCAATTTTCATTTGATAAAACATAAATCCTTCAATATTCAATGTTTTGAATTTAATAAGAATAGACAAAAGTTTCTAACTTTCGGTTGAAGTTTTGTATATACAAAAGATATTTATTTAGTCAGATTTGCCCAAATTTTTCTGGACATTCTTATGACATAGCGAGCTCAGCTACCTTTTCAATGCAGCATCACTCGGTTTTAGGATAAACTTAACAAAATTTTAATTAAAATCGATGCCAACTGTCGTGAAAATTGTATGAATCTGGGACAGTACGATCAAAATTTTGTTCGAAACACAAACAGACGAGATCGTCAGAGAAAGATCGCCGGTGAAAGCCACCGAATATCGGCAAAACGTCAGAAATAAGCTACATAACCATAGTAAAGTTAACATGAATCTATTCATTACCTAGGTATTTATACATGCATGTCTACAAGTATATCTATTCAAACATAATTTAACGCCGGCCCACCTTTTTCAAACATAACTCAACACTGTTAATTGATAACAGCTCTTTAAGAAGTGGAGCTGTCTGGGCTGCGGGTACCCGCGGGTTACCAGGTACCCGCAAGCACCCGCTACCACCGAGCGTAACTCTTAAGCACGTACCCGGACCGGTTTAGCGGCCAACCGTTCCCACGCACAGCTCCCTTCGTAGATACATACAGCTCGTTTCGCGTAGCGGTTTCAGTGTAAGGCACACACCTATCACAGCAGTAAACAAGATCATTTACTGATTTTGGCTGTATAACGGGATATGTACGACGTTAATACGACCAAAAAATTTCGTCGGAAACTAAAAATTCTAAATCATAAAAATCGTGACAAGGTTCAAGTCCGGAGGAACTCGTTCCGCTTATTATCCGCGGATTCGATGTACGCACACAGATGTTTTCAAGCTCTCGACAAATTTATTTACAGATCTGGACTGTATAACGGTACATATTCGACAAGTATTCACACAAAAAATTCGTCGGAAACTCTAAAATGATAAATCAAAATACACAGGAGAGTGCTGGACACCATTCAAGTCTAGTGGAACCGCGATTGATGCTCTTGATTGTTGGCATTTCCTATCGCCATATCAGATTATTTAGTTATTTCATGCTCAACTTACTCACATTTTTGCACGATCAATTATGACTTTGCGTTACCATTGTAAAAATTGTTTCACATCAAGTGTCTCACTTGTGTATTGACCAAAAGTTCATAGATTTTAAATATCAAATAGCCAGGCAAGTGTGCCATAAAATCCCTACCAAAAACAATGTACCGAAAAGTTTGCTTGAGTTCTTCTATCTCGGAACCACTGTCTCAGCAGCAGGCTCCGCAGAACTAGGAATTGATAGAAGAATCACTCTCGCCAGAGCAGTTTTCATGGGGATGAAGCACCTTTAGGACTCAACAACAATCTCAACGTCCACAAAGGCGGACATTTACATTGCGGCTTGTTTTAGTTTACGCCAGCGGCACATGGTCTGTAAAATCTGCTGAGCAAACAAACAGAATCTCCATGTGTTTGAAAACGTCTGTCGTCGTAGAATCCTGACAATAACATGGTCAGCTTTTTGACTTCGCTTCGTCATTAGAAAACTTGTTTCACTTCAAGTGCATAACTTGTACTGGCTTTTTCAAGTCAAATACTCAGTATATATATAGTTTAGAGAAAATTTTGTTCTGAAATTTAAACAGAATTGCATTCTTCGTACATATAATTCTCTACGTCCTCTAGCAAATTTCTGTGCTATAATTTAAAGTGTAAATAAACAGTCGCTATTTCGTAGTTTCAGGAGAAATAGAGATCAATGTGAAATTCTCAAATGTGTACGCTGTTTGTTTTCGAAATTTGTCAAAGATTTAAAGTGTTCTACATTCGTACCTACTAATATTACTTTCACGTGCTTTACTGCACTTAACTAAATTTTGTGGGAACGTCTTATAATGTCATTTTCTACTTTATAATCCGTCTTAGTAAAGCCTGTGGACTTAGATTTTCACAAGCCACTGGAATAAGACTAATCTGTGATTTTGGATGTGATTGTTTAAAGACGACATTTCATGAGCTTTATTCTAATGTGAAGTTTTCAGTGAGGTTTAATTGTACATGTTTGCCGTTAAGAGAAAAGTTCATTACTATTGTCGATACCGTTTTAAAATATTGCCGAAACAGTGTCGAGACATTCGTTTCGAACGTAGCTGATGACAGGGACGTTTGTAGTACCTATTTGCAGCGCATCCTTTACCCTGCAGTGACATACTTTTAACTGCTGTGAAATAACCTATATGGCTTGCACTAAAGCTAAAACTCTATTCAATTGTACTCTCAGGTCGTCACAAACGTCCGGCTGTGATATTGTTTTTCACCTGATTTCGGACTGTGCATTATAAGCTTTCTCTTCATTGGACTACCCTACTATGGTCGTAGCACAATATTTCATAAATCCTATTTGCTGGAGTCTGCTAACCAGTTGAAAATGCCGTACTTCTTACTGCATACTTCTTCCAAAAAGACAAGACCTTGAGTTCAAACGAGAATTCTTTAATAACGCTGCATTTTCAGACATAATAACTGTATTTAAAATTCATATTTGCGTCTGTTTATTAATTTAATATTAAGTAGTCAGGCTAGCTTTATTGTGACATAAATAAGCTTCTGATATGTTTTAAAGCAGCTGTAGCGACAAGATATAGCCAATTTCTTTTGTGCTATGCTTAACGTAAAGATATCCAATCTGAAGCTTGTTTCTTGATAAAATTCGTTGTTGAAATCTTTATCAATCCAGTTGTTTGTATCTACTTGAGATTTCTTTTCTTGTTTTACTGGATGGTTATAATTTCACGCATAGTTTATACTTGCGTCAATTGCAATGCGGTACTTTGTTTAATAATAAAATTATAGAAGTTAAGGTACTCCATGTTTGAGAGCAAAAGCGTTTCTTTTGGTTCCCATGAAAAGACGTTGCAGCTTCTATGCATAACAGTTATATGCTGTTATTGGGTATCGCTCTGGATACTCCTTGTTTGAAAGCAAAAGCTTTTCTGTAGGTTCCAATCAAAAGACATTGCAGCTTCTATACATAACAGTTATATGCTGTTATTATATATCGCTTTAGATACTCCTTGTTTGCGAGCAAAAGGTTTTCTTTTGGTTCCCATAAAAAGATGTTGCAGCTTTTATGTATAACTGTTATATGCTGCTATTGGATATCGCCTTGGATACTCCTTGTTTGAGAGCAAAAGCTTTTCTCTTGGTTCCCGTGAAAAGACGTTGCAGCTTCTATGCATAACAGTTATATGGTGTTATTGGATATTGCTTTAGATACTCCTAGTTTGAGAGCTAAAGCTTTTCTCTTGGTTCCCGTGAAAAGACGTTGCCGATTCTATGCATAACAATTATATGATGTTATTGGATATCGCTTTAGATACTCCTTGTTTGAGAGCAAAAGCTTTTCTGTAGGTTCCAATCAAAAGACATTGCAGCTTCTATACATAACAGTTATATGCTGTTATTATATATCGCTTTAAATACTCCTTGTTTGCGAGCAAAAGGTTTTCTTTTGGTTCCCATAAAAAGATGTTGCAGCTTTTATGTATAACTGTTATATGCTGCTATTGGATATCGCCTTGGATACTCCTTGTTTGAGAGCAAAAGCTTTTCTCTTGGTTCCCGTGAAAAGACGTTGCAGCTTCTATGCATAACAATTATATGATCTTATTGGATATCGCTTTAGATACTCCTTGTTTGCGAGCAAAAGGTTTTCTCTAGGTTCCAATCAAAAGACGTTGCAGCTTCTATACATAACAATTATATGATGTTATTGGATATCGCTTTAGATACTCGTAGTTTGAGAGCTAAAGCTTTTCTCTTGGTTCCCGTGAAAAGACGTTGCAGCTTCTATGCATAACAATTATATGATCTTATTGGATATCGCTTTAGATACTCCTTGTTTGAGAGCAAAAGCTTTTCTCTTGGTTCCAATAAAAGACGTTGCAGCTTCTATACATAACAGTTATATGCTGTTATTATATATCGCTTTAGTACTCCTTGTTTGCGAGCAAAAGGTTTTCTCTTGGTTCCCATAAAAAGAGGTTGCAGCTTCCATGCATAACAATTATATGATGTTATTGGATATTGCTTTAGATACTCGTAGTTTGAGAGCTAAAGCTTTTCTCTTGGTTCCCGTGAAAAGACGTTGCAGCTTCTATGCATAACAATTATATGATCTTATTGGATATCGCTTTAGATACTCCTTGTTTGAGAGCAAAAGCTTTTCTCTATGTTCTAATCAAAAGACGTTGCAGCTTCTATACATAACAGTTATATGCTGTTATTATATATCGCTTTAGATACTCCTTGTTTGCGAGCAAAAGGTTTTTTTTGGTTCCCATAAAAAGATGTTGCATCTTCTATGCATAACAATTATATGATGTTATTGGATATTGCTTTAGATACTCGTAGTTTGAGAGCTAAAGCTTTTCTCTTGGTTCCCGTGAAAAGACGTTGCAGCTTCTATGCATAACAATTATATGATCTTATTGGATATCGCTTTAGATACTCCTTGTTTGAGAGCAAAAACTTTTCTCTAGGTTCCAATCAAAAGACGTTGCAGCTTCTATACATAACAGTTATATGCTGTTATTATATATCGCTTTAGATACTCCTTGTTTGCGAGCAAAAGGTTTTCTCTTGGTTCCCATAAAAAGATGTTGCAGCTTCTATGCATAACACTTATATGCTGTTATTGGATATTGCTTTAGATACTCTTAGTTTGAGAGCTTAATCTTTTCTCGTGGTTCGAGTGTTTAGATGTTGCTGGTTCTATGCATAACTATTATATGATCTTATTGGATATCGCTTTAGATACTCCTTGTTTGAGAGCAAAAGCTTTTCTCTATGTTATTTTCAATAGACGTTGCAGCTTCTATACATAACAGTTATATGCTGTTATTATATATCGCTTTAGATACTCCTTGTTTGCGAGCAAAAGGTTTCTCTTGGTTCCCATAAGAAAGATATTGCAGCTTTTATGCATAACAATTATATGATGTTATTGGATATTGCTTTAGATACTCGTAGTTTGAGAGCTAAAGCTTTTCTCTTGTTCCCGTGAAAGACGTTGCAGCTTCTATGCATAACAATTATATGATCTCCTTGGATTCGCCTTAGATACTCCTTATTTTAGAGCAAAAGCTTTTCTCTTTGGTTCCCATAAAAAGATGTAGCTTCTATGCATAACAATTATATGATGTTATTGGATATTGCTTTAGATACTCGTAGTTTGAGAGCTAAAGCTTTTCTCTTGGTTCCCGTGAAAAGACGTTGCAGCTTCTATGCATAACAATTATATGATGTTATTGGATATCGCTTTAGATACTCCTTGTTTGAGAGCAAAAGCTTTTCTGTAGGTTCCAATCAAAAGACATTGCAGCTTCTATACATAACAGTTATATGCTGTTATTATATATCGCTTTAAATACTCCTTGTTTGCGAGCAAAAGGTTTTCTTTTGGTTCCCATAAAAAGATGTTGCAGCTTTTATGTATAACTGTTATATGCTGCTATTGGATATCGCCTTGGATACTCCTTGTTTGAGAGCAAAAGCTTTTCTCTTGGTTCCCGTGAAAAGACGTTGCAGCTTCTATGCATAACAATTATATGATCTTATTGGATATCGCTTTAGATACTCCTTGTTTGCGAGCAAAAGGTTTTCTCTAGGTTCCAATCAAAAGACGTTGCAGCTTCTATATATAACAATTATATGATGTTATTGGATATCGCTTTAGATACTCGTAGTTTGAGAGCTAAAGCTTTTCTCTTGGTTCCCGTGAAAAGACGTTGCAGCTTCTATGCATAACAATTATATGATCTTATTGGATATCGCTTTAGATACTCCTTGTTTGAGAGCAAAAGCTTTTCTCTAGGTTCCAATCAAAAGACGTTGCAGCTTCTATACATAACAGTTATATGCTGTTATTATATATCGCTTTAGATACTCCTTGTTTGCGAGCAAAAGGTTTTCTCTTGGTTCCCATAAAAAGATGTTGCAGCTTCTATGCATAACAATTATATGATGTTATTGGATATTGCTTTAGATACTCGTAGTTTGAGAGCTAAAGCTTTTCTCTTGGTTCCCGTGAAAAGACGTTGCAGCTTCTATGCATAACAATTATATGATCTTATTGGATATCGCTTTAGATACTCCTTGTTTGAGAGCAAAAGCTTTTCTCTATGTTCTAATCAAAAGACGTTGCAGCTTCTATACATAACAGTTATATGCTGTTATTATATATCGCTTTAGATACTCCTTGTTTGCGAGCAAAAGGTTTTTTTTTGGTTCCCATAAAAAGATGTTGCAGCTTCTATGCATAACAATTATATGATGTTATTGGATATTGCTTTAGATACTCGTAGTTTGAGAGCTAAAGCTTTTCTCTTGGTTCCCGTGAAAAGACGTTGCAGCTTCTATGCATAACAATTATATGATCTTATTGGATATCGCTTTAGATACTCCTTGTTTGAGAGCAAAAACTTTTCTCTAGGTTCCAATCAAAAGACGTTGCAGCTTCTATACATAACAGTTATATGCTGTTATTATATATCGCTTTAGATACTCCTTGTTTGCGAGCAAAAGGTTTTCTCTTGGTTCCCATAAAAAGATGTTGCAGCTTCTATGCATAACAATTATATGATGTTATTGGATATTGCTTTAGATACTCGTAGTTTGAGAGCTAAAGCTTTTCTCTTGGTTCCCGTGAAAAGACGTTGCAGCTTCTATGCATAACAATTATATGATCTTATTGGATATCGCTTTAGATACTCCTTATTTGAGAGCAAAAGCTTTTCTCTTGGTTCCCATAAAAAGATGTTGCAGCTTCTATGCATAACAATTATATGATGTTATTGGATATTGCTTTAGATACTCGTAGTTTGAGAGCTAAAGCTTTTCTCTTGGTTCCCGTGAAAAGACGTTCCTTTCTTCACTATAATAATATCCTAGAACCCGAGAGCAAAGCTCTTAGCCAATCAAAAACACAGCCTATACAAACAGTATACTTCTATTATACAAAAACCCTGCGAGCAAAATTCTTGTCCCATAAAGATGCAGCTTTTCGCTTTTGCTGCGTATTTGTGCCTTCCTTGCAGCTTCTATGCATAACAATTATATGATGTTATCCCTACTCTCCACAATACTACAAAAACTGGATATCGCTTTAGATACTCCAAATATCTCAAAACCACCTCATACATATTAGTTAATATCCTAATCCCTAGTTTGAGAGCAAAAGCTTTTCTCTAGGTTCCAATCAAAAGACGTTGCAGCTTCTATACATAACAGTTATATGCTGTTATTATATATCGCTTTAGATACTCTTTGTTTGAGAGCAAAAGCTTTTCTCTAGGTTCCAATCAAAAGACGTTGCAGCTTCAGCAAAAAGACAGCACAACGAAAAGAACAGCCGAGAGAGCAAGCCCCAAAACCCACAAATATACATAACAGTTATATGATGTTATTATATATCGCTTTAGATACTCCTTGTTTGAGAGCAAAAGCTTTTCTTAGTGCCAGTGATTTCGCCCTATTTAAATACTCACAAATATCTGGCACGAATTGGAATTTTTTTGTTGTTTTCCATTCACCCCAAAAGTTTATGTTATAACAAATGCCGGTGGCGTAGGATTGAAAAATGGAAACCACTAGATCGAAAAAAGAAAGAATCCTTTGATCGAAAGCGACAACTTTGCTGTTAATGTGTATTTTGTCAGAGCAGATTTTTTGCACTATGATCCACATTTTACCAAATACATCGAAAAATGTAAATTTTCAACAATTTTGACAAAGTAGTTTTCTTGTTTGGTGTAGGTGAACGATGGAATTACAAGGTTTAACCCGATAAATAATTTGGATTATTTGTTTGAATACTGCACTTTGGTATATTACTAACACTGTTGGACAGCGTTATGGCAAAAATTGCGGAATTTTGGAAAAAAGTAGTAAAATTTTGCCACATTTTAATATGGATGTACATTTGCGGCCGGAATGTATCGATACATTTAAGATGTTGTTGAATGCAATTATAGCAGTTGCATTTCTGTGGTATGCATGAAATAAAGCGCGTACTATGGCTCTGCAGCGTAAAAATGAGTCTTCAAATTATAATGTTCTTAATATGTTTGATTGTAAATTTCATGACTTCGTTATTTTGACCATTGGAGGAAGAAATAAGGGGTCTTACGGTTTTTATATGTGATTAAAATGATTGTAGTGTTACCGTTAATGCATTGTATGTATATTTATTATTATTTAATCCTATTTATTATTATTGAGCTAAATTTGGAGCCTTACAATAATTATTAAGTATTAGCCGTCCAATACATACAAAGATCAGCCCCTTTCGCTCCGTTTCGCCACGCTGTATGTAAGTAATTTAATACCTGCTATATACACATATACTGTATAGCCAAAAATTTGACAAAATAAAACGATATATACATATATATAGCAACTGCAGCTATGTTGCTTAAAAAATTTCCGAGGTTTTAGTTTTAGGGTTCGTTTGGGTGAATTGCGGCGCGGATTATGAACATCACCAGGAAGTATCGATTGAAAACCAATGCTTTCCAAACTCATTACTAAGCTTTCGCTTGTAGCGAAACCCGCTTTCAGATTGTTAGCGCAGCTTTAAATTTAACTTTTAGTAATAATTACTGACAATCCAGATGTCAAATTGTTGTGCTTGCAGCCAGACATTATAAACTATGTGTATTACTTGTAGTACAGCGATAATATTGTATACTTACCTAAAATTGTCAAAATATTTCTTTGAACCGCGTACAAGATTTCGTAAATCTAATCAAGTTTTCACGGCGACGATTTGTTTCACATAATTTTTAAGTACACGATTATTTACAGGCTAACATATCAGTTCAAGATATCAGAAATTTGTGCAAGAGGAATCAGTTTTAGGCTTTAGGCCGTTTTGATACTCTATCCGCTAAGGTATTCAACGGACATTTTATGAATTCCTAAGCTAAGATATGAACCGCCGTAATAAACAATTAAGTTTAATTTCTTTTCCTCAAATGACATAGTTTACTAATGAAAATAGTATAGTTGTTCATTGATTTTTGTGATTCCAACATTGCTACAATTAATAAACAAGTTTTTTTATGTAGGAAATGCCATTATATAGGTATAGTCTTTGTACACATAAATATTGATGTTATTTGAAGTGTACATCGTGGTAATCTGTTCAGTTTAGAACATTGTTGATCATTGTAGTGTTTGTTTAAATTTATAATGTCTGTGACGTTAAATTGGTCCGGGCCTGGATTTTTATCGGTAGAGCCGAGCCGAGAAAACCGGACATGGTTCACGAAGAGCCGAGCCTAAGTTCTTCGGTGAGACCCCAAACGAGTCGAGCCAAATATGGTACACGAGCCAAGCAAGAGTCTGAAATCTGTCTCTTTTTCATCACTATGCAAGACATTGCAAATCCGATATTGACAGTATATCATTCAGGACGAAGCAGATATGTTTTCAGTTTTTCTTAAAGCATTGAACGCACAATCCATGAAACCGTAACTCCGTAGGTAATGAGTTACACATTGTTTCACCAATGAATGTATACTTAATATATCAATTACACTATTTTTTGCTTTTGAATTGCATAGCTAGTATATAAATATTATTACAGCTTTAATTAATAATTTCGATAAAATATAATACACTGAGTTAATGTCTCGACTTTTAAAATATACTTGAAATATTCATACCACCAAAATGTTATTATATATGATCGATGGTTGTGAAACATAGTCCTCATAAAGAGTTAACCTTATTAACTGAGTATATGAAAAGTAATATAATATTGTTTTTATATGAAACTTAGCTATATTTATACTGGCAAGTAGTTTTTTTGTCGTTAAAACTGCAGACAAGGCTGATATGAAACAGCTCATCTGCAAAGTGAATGTGTCTTTGTCACTCTGTTCTGTCACTCAATACTGTGGTGCTTGTGTTTGTTTCTGCAACAAACTCGAGCAGATTTAGCATTTTCGCCTAAAAAAACGATGAAAACATATGTTTAAGACAACAAAATTACGCTGTTGCTCACGATACTTTTTGTGATTTTATACGTGACTCGTATGCTGTAATTATTATTTGTTTATTTCTCTGTTTTCCGTCTACGTACTTATGTGCTTGTGTATCTATGATGTATGATGACGCAGAATGCCTTGTCTATTAGGGCCGTACACTTTTAAAAGCGTTTCAAAATAAAACTCCCGATTATAATATTATTAAGTAACTAATAAAATTTTAGTATCAAATTAAAAATTTGAGCGAGTAAACAGGTTATCATACCATTGAGGTATATAATATAAATAATTTTTATATTATGTCACAAGCACATTATAGCTATTATATATAGTATTTTAATACGAAATTGTAATTTGGATGAGCGAACAAGTCATCGTTTGGTTGAAATACTATTTTATTATGTCACACGCGTAAGATGTATTTATATATATGCGAAACAAAGCAAAAAATTGTGAGGAACTTCGCGTTTGATTTCCGGGAATACATTAAAAGCTAAAGCCCAATCGTTAAATCCAATTAGGCTTCGGCAGGCCACTAACAACAATGAAAGGGATTAAAGCACATTTTCTGAGCAGAAATTTCATCAAAAAGTACGCTAACCTCTTCCCTATTAATGCTAATTCCATCAAAAAGGACGGTAAGTTCTTCCCTATTAATGTTAATTCCATAAAAAAGGACGGTAACTTCTTCCCTATTAATGTTAATTCCATAAAAAAGGACGGTAACTTCTTCCCTATTAATGTTAATTCCATCAAAAAGGGCGGTAACTTCTTCCCTATTAATGTTAATTCCATCAAAAAGGACGGTAACTTCTTTCCTATTAAGGTTAATTTGATCAATAAGGACGGTAACTTCTTCCCTATTAATGTTAATTCCATCAAAAAGGACGGTAACTTTTTCCCCACTAACGCTTTGTTCTTTTACCTTTTCATAGGTGATTGATTATCGTTACCTTATGTACACTGGCAGATTCAGAAATTTTGGGCCGGGTGCGGCCTTGGACTTGAACTCATCCTTGAGCAGCGATTTTTATTTCTGGTGTTTTGCTTATAATTTTTACTTTTTTCAAATTTTTGGAACCCCGTTACGGGGACTCGACCACCTAGACCGACCCCACCGTCCCGCCCAATCCCGCTGGATCCGCTAGTGCCAATGCGCTAGCGTCCGATGTGTTTTCCAAGCAAAAATGTTTGTTTTAACAATAGGTTAAAGCATCATAGTGTTGGTTCTGTACACCTTGATATACAAATTATTTGGAGAAAAGACGGAACCTTCTGCCGAAGTTTGTATGAACCGGTTTGGGCACTAATTTATGTGTATTAACACTTTCCTGCGCTCTAACGATCACCCGTGCGAAATGTTACGAGTGTTTTTGGTATTATAAGCTATATTAAGTCCCAAGGCTACGCACCCCCCGCCGCGTGACCAAGGCGCGCGGACGGTTTTTTATAAACGTTAGCAAAATTGGGTTAAAATTGGCAAACATCAGAGTAAAATTAGGGTGCAGGGGGAGCGACTATTTATTGTCACACCACAATTATTGAAAGTCACAAACATGGCTTTTTTCGATTTGTTGGACTTCCGGCTAGTTATTCGACTGTGTTGCTGATTGGACAATAGGACGCGGACGTTGGATACAGAGTTGTTCAAGTCTATATAGACTTTGTAAAAGTGTTCCACGTTACTGCTCGTCGAAAATCGATATTACACTGTGTTTGTGCATGTTATGTCATGTAGTTCGACAAATTTAATTCAAAATTCCGTACTGAATCGAATATCCCGTTTACAAGTAAACTATTACAGTTGGATCCTGTAGACCCTATATCCTAGCAAATATTAATTTACAAAATGAGAATTCAAAGTAAACTCTACAAGCAGCCACCGACACCCGATTTTGCACAAAGGTTGAAGGTGTTACGGCCTACCGAGCCATTGATATATCATGCATTAGCTTTACTTCTTGGAAAGATATTTAGCAAAACGTGTAAATTTTGTAGCCAAATTTTTTAAAATCCAAAAGTTTGTATTAGCTAGCTAGTTTTTTGTTGCATGTAAGAGAACGACATTTTATTTCAACAACTATAAGTAGAGACCGATAAGAGGATGTTTCTAATTATTTTTCTATTCGATGTTTTAAATGTTTTAAGGATTAGCATGTTCGATGCATGCGTGTTTATCTGTAACTCTACCCATTAAAGAGCCAGTGCTGAATAACCGCGTTTTTCGGACTAAAATCACACCAACTTAGAATGTGATCATTTGTAGCTTGAAAATAGGTGGATCGATTTACTTGAAATTTTCACAGAAGGTATAACCTTTATGCGGCATAAAAATACTCGAAGTATCGCGTCTACAGTGTTTGTTGCAGGGGAGTAACGGTCCAATAACCATAAGCCTCGCAAGATCTTCAAAAGTGGAGGGACCGTCAAAAAGAGGAGCAGGTCGATTACTTTCCTTTTATTATAACACCATCCGTTGTTTTTCAAGTTTGTCGTTAAATAGTAGAGGTGCCGCCCCCAACGCACGTCTTGCGACGCATCTGCTCAGAATTGCCATTTTGTGACAAAATCTGAGCAATCTTTGGTCCTTTTGTTTGTAATATGGTAATATGTCAGTATGAATCAAATTTAGGTACTGCATAAAATTTTATATGGCATAAATGTACCACTAACACACTGTTCCGTATTACTTACTATGCAGGTTATAATGGTTAAATGCTTTGCACCAAAAAATTTAATTTCGCTCTTGTATATGTAGCTTCGTTGTAGTTGAACCGATGTGACCACTATTTTCGCCGCACATGTGACCTTACAATTTAAATATATTTAATTATATTTATAATGTAGTATATACTCCCATATCACCGTCAACTGAGAAATATTGGTTTAAATTTTAAACTTGATTAATCAATCTAGTTAGAGAAAAACTTGTATTTGCCGAACCACTAAAGCCTTTTTTCAATTTGACTGTTTCATTGTTTTTGTTCACTTAATTATTCTTATAGTGACATCTGTCATTCGTGTCATCCATCTGTGAAAGCAGGGAACAAGGGGAACAACCATTATATATTTATATTCAGAGTTCTGCTATCAACTGTCAAAATGGGTTGGTCGCTTTCATTTTGCCACAATGGTATAATGCTGGTTTATGACCATATATATGCCATTTATTTCGTCCCGGTTGGATGTTAACTTTTCGGCACAGCTTCAGTGCGTTACTCTGCTTTCCGACTAGGTATATAAATCAGAAGTTAAGTTGTAGATTCAACGGTCCCCACTAAGCATCTAGTTTTTTTCGCAGCAGGAGTTGTACAAGGAAGTGTAGTGTACCCACATAGCCCAACTTTTTTATATTTAATACATGTACGATTTTTATGTTATAAATTTTTGAAGTTTATAGTGTAAAATTTTTGGCGACGAAGTTTTGGACCTTTTTAGGGAAATTTCGTCTTTTATAATGCTGTTTTTGAATTTAGTATATAAGAGAAAAGCGTGCTTTTTTACGCTCAAAGCACCGAACTTTTAGAAAAACTTCTAAAAACATACTGCGCGCAATCCTATTTTTCAATTCTAATCCTGTAAGATCAATTTGAATGATGTCTAAAACTTAGTCTCAGTGGAGGATGCATTAACCTTTATGTTTAAATTTCAATGTTCCAATGTAGCTGTATTCCAAAAATGCAACAATTAAACATTAAAGAGTATAAAAATGTTCCATATGTTGTTCCATCTAGTCATTAGTGTGATAGCCAATATTGATTTCTAAAAGTTAGTCTCAGTGGAGGATCCATTTACGTTTAAATTTTATTGTTCCAATGTAGCTGTATTCCAAAAATGCAACAATTAAACATTAAAGAGTATAAAAATGTTCCTCTATACGTTGTTCCATCTAGTCACTAGTGTGACAGACAATATTGATTTCTAAAAGTGAGTCTCAGTGGAGGATCCATTTACGTTTAAATTTCAATGTTCCAATGTAGCTGTATTCAAAAAATGCAACAATTAAACATTAAAGGGTATAAAAATGTTCCTCCATACGTTGTTCCATCTAGTGACTAGTGTGACAGCCAATATTGATTTCTAAAAGTTAGTCTCAGGGGAGGGTCCATTTACGTTTCAATTTCATTGTTCCAATGTAGCTGTATTCCAAAAATGCAACAATTAAACATTAAAGAGTATAAAAATGTTCCTCCATACGTTGTTCCATCTAGTCACTAGTGTCACAGCCAGTATTGATTTCTAAAAGTTAGTCTCAGTGGAGGATCCATTTACGTTTAAATTTCAATGTTCCAATGTAGCTGTATTCCAAAAATGCAACAATTAAACATTAAAGAGTATAAAAATGTTCCTCCATACGTTGTTCCATCTAGTCACTAGTGTGACAGCCAATATTGATTTCTAAAAGTTAGTCTCAGGGGAGGATCCATTTACGTTTAAATTTCATTGTTCCAATGTAGCTGTATTCCAAAAATGCAACAATTAAACATTAAAGAGTATAAAAATGTTCCTCCATACGTTGTTCCATCTAGTGACTAGTGTGACAGCCAATATTGATTTCTAAAAGTTAATCTCAGTGGAGGATTCATTTACGTTTAGATTTCAATGTTCCAATGTAGCTGTATTCCAAAAATGCAACAATTAAACATTAAAGAGTATAAAAATGTTCCTCCATACGTTGTTCCATCTAGTGACTAGTGTGACAGCCAATATTGATTTCTAAAAGTTAATCTCAGTGGAGGATCCATTTACGTTTAGATTTCAATGTTCCAATGTAGCTGTATTCCAAAAATGCAACAATTAAACATTAAAGAGTATAAAAATGTTCCTCCATACGTTGTTCCATCTAGTGACTAGTGTGACAGCCAATATTGATTTCTAACAGTTAATCTCAGTGGAGGATCCATTTACGTTTAGATTTCAATGTTCCAATGTAGCTGTATTCCAAAAATGCAACAATTAATCATTAAAAAGTATAAAAAAATATTCCATACGTTGTTCCTCGTAGCCACTAGTAGGACATCCAATATTGATTTCTAAAAGTTCACCAGCATTTAAAAATATCTAATCTTAACATACGTTAGACTAATCGACGTTTAGTTATAAATTAATTTTAAGTATAATTTCTATGCCAAAATTTTTATGCTGTCAAAATCAAATGTACAGAAGTTATTTTGCAAAAGGTATCAATTTTGAGTGAAATAATATTAAGGGATCCACCGAAATGTTTCTTATCAGTGTTTCACTTCTAAAATTGTTGTTGTGTGATGGTGTTTTATGAATGCAGAATCGATTGATGAGAAGCTGTATTTTACTCGATATGATGATTAGCAGCGTTGTGCCAGTGGTGTTGACTGAATTTAAAGTGTTTTATAATTTGCGGATAACGAATAATAAACGTTTGGTTCCAGTTTTTTACATGAACAACTGACGCTAACCGTTATCATTGATTGGACTGGCCCTATAATTCGTCAGGGGTCATTGCGTGATGGATAAATTATGGACTGTCTACCATACCATACCTTTACAAATGGCTTTCTCAACTGAAATCTAGACACATACAATTTCAATATGTTTGTAACTCGGTACGAAAATAATAATTTATTAGATATAGTCATATTTGATACTTCGGGTTTTTTGGGCCGGACCGATCCAACTCATTTTTCATTCGGTATGGGCCTGGATTCGGGCCTGATATTCAAAATTTGGGTCGATCTGGGCCGGGCTGAGGTCGATCACATTTCGAGCCAGGCCGTACCGTGACTAAAACTCAGGCCCGTTCTCAGCTCTACTTTGCACATGATCAAAATATTACAAGACACAGCTAGGGGTCTACATCTTTATGGAAAAATGATGCAGTGGTTTACCGTTCTTAAAGCTATTGGCTTGGTAAAAAAGTGCGTATTTCCGTCAAGTTTAGCGTACTTGAGCCTCAACGGTAGGTGAGAATGCTCTTATTACCAGGTCATATAAAGTCCTTGTAAAATGAATGGTTGGTCGTTGAGTTTGCTAAATTAATACCGATATTTTGTATATTAAGCTAAACGATTGTGAAAATATTTTTTATGTCGATTGCTGAAGTAATTACATGTTTCGTTGGGATTGTTGGGTTTCCGTTATTTCAGAAACATTTTGCGAAGTAACCTATATCTCGATGTTTAGTTTAAACAATACACGAAGTTTGGGTGCTGTTACTTTAATAGTGATTACAGCAACATCACACAAAGAGAGAATGCTCGTATTACCAGGTCATATAAAGTCCCTGCAAAATAAATGGTCGGTCGCTGAGTTTGATATCTCTTTATCTCCTTAAAGGGGTTCAGGATGGGCCCGTAAATTCTGGGTCGAAAATTTTTAAAGAAATAAATTTTGGTTTTTTTTCGCGGTTTTGACCATAACTTTTGATTGGTTGTACCGATTTGGCTCAAGTTTGGATATGTTATAGAAAGCATAATGGCTTATTTAAGAGTGGAATATCACAATAGGTTGCCCTGTTAACAAGATACGGAGTCAGACATTGGGAATGCAAGCAAAAAATTAATATTTTGATTTTTGGTTAGATATGTTTGATGCATAGGAGCGTAATGATTAGCTGAAGAACGGCTTAGGCTCTCCTAAGCCTTAGATTTATTATTTTTCAGGTATCTGTGAAGTATGGCTACCTGCGTTAGACCAAAATATAATAAATATAATATTATGCACCAGATATGTTATTGGATAATATTAAATTAGAGAGCTAACTATAAAATTTTTTGACGTTTGCCAATAAGGGAAATTATGATAGTAGGTACTATTGAATACTTGGCTAAACTGGGGTTAATTGTAATAGTTATACACGTGATTGTGGGAACCCCTGCACCCTTGCTATCTCAAAATTTTTTTTGAATGAATACCATTGAACTCAGCTCGTCGAGCTGAGTCCAAATATACCAAAAATTTTGCTGTAGGACGATTCTTTGATTCCCCCTGCTTCAGTATTGCCGAATTTTTTAGTGAAAATTATTGGTACCTTTGATCCAAAACAATAGGAAAAGTTCCTGTCATAAATATGTCCAATATTTTATGAACCATCTTGTTAAGCTGAGCCGAATCGTACCAAAATCTCTACTGCATATTTAATATTGACAAATTTAGGCTTGGAGATTCTAGGAAAAGCCCCAGTGTTGCATTAATCAAATGAAGCTGTAGTGATAATGCTAACACATCAGTTTTAACCAGGGTACGCATGGAGATGAAAATCTAGTCTCCATTCCATCTCCGTCTCCATGAAACATTCGTGGAGATCTCCATGGAGATCTCCGTGGACACCGCAATCGGAAATTATTGCATCTCACATACTGTACAACGCTAGAGTTATAAATAAATAGAGGTATAGATGTCGATGTCCAGATTTGTCTCTGCTATGGTCCACGGTGGGCATGCCCACTATACACCCCATCGCCACAGCGGCCGCGCCCGATAACTGACCAGAGGGCAACCACGGGCACCAGGCTTCCTGCTAAATACAACAGCTCTTTAGAGCTTGGAAATGCAATGGGGCTAGATACAAGACCTCTCTAGCTTTTATGCATGATACAATGCTCTCATGCAAAATAGTCTGACCAGATAAATTATCTCTCTGTGTGATGCACTTCTTCTAAAGCCAGATGCAAAAACTATCTTTCTTACCTGTAATTGTCGCTATTCTACGGTAGATTCCGTCGCATTTTATACGCTGCGGTTATTTCCGTATCCATTTCGTTAATGATGCTTCCCATGAATCCAGCTGATGCTGTTTCTGTTGGTAAATTTGAAAGCAGTTTTGAGCAAGACCAAAGTCCTAAAGACAGCTTTACCGAAATGTTTACGTCAACATCGGCTAAGAAACCGAGGTTGGCGCCCAACGAAGAGCTTAATAGCGAGATTGCGCTTTATGTAAAAATCGACAACCGTTTCGAAATCCTGAGCGATATTGGAATACTGCGAAGCACCTACAAATACTTCAGATTTGTGCACGCATTCTGCTTTCGGTTCCAGTATCATCTACTGCAATTCAACGCATGTTTGGAGAAGCTGGGATGTTGCTTTCAAAGCTTCGAAAGTCAACTCGACCGAGGGTTGTTAAATCGCTCATGTACTTAAAATACCTTACAAAATTAGATAATGTGATTCGCGTCTTCGATGTAACGGAAGAAGAAGTGAAATCACATATTGTCGCAAACATGCCTCCCTCTGGCGATGAGTCTGATTACGGTCCGGATGGACCCGAACAGCCATCGTCTTCAACTCTCTGTTAAATTCTGTTTTGAATCAGCCAGAGAGAGGTGCTGTATCTGATTCAAAATAGTGAACAATTTGCCAGAGAGTTTCTGTATCTGGCTTTAGAAGAAGTGTTTGACACAGAGAGATAATGTATCTGGTCAGACTATTTTGCATGAGAGCATTGTATTATGCATAAAAGCTAGAGAGGTCTTGTATCTAGCCCCAGTGCATTTCCAAGCGCTAAAGAGCTGTTGTATTTAGCAGGAAGCCTGGGGCCATCTACCCCTGGAGTCGAACTCCCCCTCAGCCGCCTGACCCCAGCTACCCCTTATAAGACATTGAAGCGTGAGCATGTGTGATGTTAACCATCTATAACACCTGAATAACAAAATAAGAGTGTAAATTTGTCAATTTATAATTACTTGGGCATTTACACCCACCGTAGGTAGTGGGAGCTCGCATCATTTAATTAAGATCACGTAGCTAGTGCATTTAATTCACGATGTAGCTTTTAATCGTCATAACTCCGCAACGGAAGGTCGTGTTAGTTTCACAAATGGTATGAAAATGCTTCTCTTGATGATGTGTTCTAGCGATAAACATATCGGTATAGATTCGTTTTTATAAATCTACATCTCGTGTCATTTCTACTGTTAAAGCATCATTTTGTTTATTTTACGTCATGTAAACATTAAAATATTGCTTGCAACAAGAGTACGTGTAGAATGGATTAACCAATTTTACTGAAGTGACTTTTACTACAATGCTACTTATGTTCTTGGTGTACATGACCAGGCATTTCACTGCATGAGCTTTTGTTCGTGACAGGGAACGGTTAAATGGTCAATAAAAATTGAAAATTGTTAACAGTAACATTCATGATTTAATCAAATTTCAGCTGCTTTCCGGTGAGATGCGTATCGCTTGCTCCAAGTCTGATATTAAATTTAAGTTTATATTAGCTTAAAGTTATTTGATACTATTGGTGCCTTTCACTAAAATCCATCAATAAATTAAAATATATCGGTGAAACCATACCGTCAAAACTGTAATAATTGTGTTGCAGAATGTTGTTTAACACTAAATTTTAAGCTTTAGACAAAGATTCGAAAAAGAACCTTCTAATATTATTTGACATACTGAACCTGTCTCAAGGTGATAAACAGAAGCCTACATAGTGTCGAACAGTGACCCGTCATTTGTAAAATCAGTAGTAAGTTACACTCCAACAACTGATAATATATTTTCATCAATTATTCCAGCTGTAAATTACTCGTAATTAAACTGAAGCAATCAATTGGTTCAAAGCTGTTGCTGCTAATTTTTTCAAGCCGATGACTGACAGCATGCGAGCAATTTTAACATTATTGTGTTCAATGCAAGCTTATGACTCGATCATTAAGCGGTATGTTGAGAAATATGTGAGCTATTATTTCATCAGGATACAGTAGAATGCGCTTGTAGTAAAATCGCTTGGCACGAATCAAATTCGCTATAAATACATATTTATTAGATCCATCTTTATTTTAGTCAGTACAATTTGGCTGGAACTAATTGAACGTTTCACTGTAATGGCATTTTTACCATAACTGCATTCTAAGCAAATTGCACTGTATGTTGTACCAACAGCGGTACATACGAGTTTCTGTTTTGTGTAAACGCTGCACTTCGTGTGATAGATTTGTCGTAAGTAATGCACTAGTTGTTGCGCGTTCACAAAAGTTAATAGAGCAACTTATAAGTCAGTCATCGTCCTAAAATAACCTAATATAGTGTGTTTGAAACTAATTTAATTTTATCAAAATAGGCGGGCAGTATTAAAGTTAGTAATGGTTCGAAGAAAGTTAAAAGTTAACTTTAAAATCAAACGTTAATGAAAATAATTCAATTTTAGCACATAGCCATTTGGCAAACACCTTTTGTACTTATCTGTTTTATATATACTTAATTCTTGTAATTGAATTATCGATCACCGTTTTATTAAATTAGTTAAAATACGTTTCACGGATGCTAAGTGTACTAAAAAATAATGTGTTTAGGTAAAAAACTATTCACCAGAATATCCGGGCTTGCACTGTATCAGATTTGAAGGCAGTTTCAGCGTTGAATTTTAGTACGATTACAATTTTCGGAGTTCTCGAGCACCGTTTCATTAAATTAGTTCAAATAGATTTCACGGATTCTAAATTTACTAAAAAATAATGTCCCTAGTTAAAAAGTTATTAACCAGGGTATTATGGCTTGTACTGCATTCTAGTATTGTACATGAATTTCAGTACGATTACTATTTTCGAAGTTCTCGCATATATGCATACAGTGGCGACACCGTTTATATTAGGGCCTTTGACAACATTTGTGACTGTTACATTTTGCTAGGTCGAACAAGGGTAAGAGCGCAAGTTGTATTAGGCCGTATAAACGTTGCTTCCGTCCCGATTCTACCGAATTCATGGTCACGTTGCATTCGATGCGATGAAGTTCTGTTGGCATCACATACCGTTACCGTGTGTATGTTGCCTGTATTATTTAAGAGCAAAATTATATTCTTATAGATAGAATTATGCATGCGCTACCGGGTCGCATGCAATGTAAACAGGAGCTAACTGATGTATACATCTAAAAGTCCCCTAGTCCACAGTTGGTCCTCTGTATTAGTTTTACAAATTTGAAGTTACATAAACCCAATTTTTTGCATCTTATGTACTATATATTCGGGGTTTCTGCGTTAGGTTTTTTAATCGTGACATATAAAATACCTTTAAATTTATGAACTTTGGAGCACAACTCTCATAACTTGCAGCACATATTAGATGACAAACAGAAAAATTTTTCTGGAATGTGGAGTAAAAAATTAGGTATCCTATCTATCAATCATGTGTAAAAATCCGAATAGGGATATTTATCATCTGATGGCAATGATATTCTTAGTCAAACCTTTTTATACGAAAATTATTGGACGCTGGTATAATTGTTTATCATGCTTGTCACTCGTCAAATAGCATGAAATGTTTTGCTTGATTACACAGCTATATCGTCGATTGCTTGAAGTTAACGTTGGTCTAAGTTGAATATTCGACGTGTCTTTTGAATCCGTTTGTATATGATAGGCAGTTTATCTTAACTCAAACTAAATCCAAACTAATCTTTTTATTGACGTATTTTATGTCAGAGGAGAGTATAAATTACATTTGCAGCAATCAATAGTATTATACAGTGACATATATTCAGTTTTGCGGCAACTACACTTATTCTTCAGCTGTGCGGTAGCTACTATAAAGTTGACCCGGCCAACCATCCTATTTTGCAATTACCGATATCGAATCGCAAACCCTTGTCGCAGAAAAAATTCTGAATTTCATTCCGTTTTTCGCTAACCGAAAATTGTCAAAACCAATTTCAAGTGCCAGAAATTAGACTCTATGTTTGTTGAACCCAATTTCGGCGCTTTAAATTTGGTGAAATTCATCTAAATTTGGATTATTCAGTATTCGCGAACAAATTTAATGCAAAAGTGACGTCACTGTCAAATAGATCCCATCGTTAAGCTTTCGGTGTTCGCGAACAAAACCGGTTTAATTAAAATTCGACAAATTTTCGTTCTCAAAAATTTAGGTAATTTTACTGACATCTTCGAAAGCACAAAATGGTAAGATTTCAGTCGAGAGAGCTTTGTTCGCGAACAGTTTTACGTCGAATTTCGATTGATCAAAAAGAGTTCTGGAACGATGTTTATGCAAAATTAGAAAATAAAATGATTGGTGCGGTAACTTTTGGTGTTGTGGCGTATTAGATGTGCGCAGCGAACATGTAAGAAATGAAGTTAAACTCTGCTTCATTTCTGCTTTTAAAGTGAGTGATATTTTTATCTGGCCTACTTGATATCATTTTTGCCATAAAACAGTTTTTAATTCATCAAAATGAATTTAAATTCATTTGTCAAAATCGATAATAAATCGTAAAATAAAAAAAACAAATTGAGTTACATGAATTTAAAATAAAACAAAACTGATTGGTTGAGCCAACCAAAACAGAATATAAACAACGAGGTTGATATTTATTGATTCGATTTGGCATATTTTTCAAACAAAACCCATTCTATATTTATATAAATTCATTTTAAATCGTTCAATCGTTTTGATTTCACAAATAAATTTAATTTGAAACTCATTTTCATGAATTTTAAGTCAGCGCTGACGCCAAAAGTGAACTCACATTGACTTTATCACAAATAAAAATGGTTTTAAATTAAGAAATTAAAACGAACTTAGTTTTGCTTTTTACAATACTGTTGCACACATTTTATTTTAGTTCCAGCATTCGCGGATACCAAGAATAGCTTATAGATCATTGCTTTCTAAAAAAGAGTCCATGTCAACTTTTGGGGCTGAAGTATAATTCATGCCATGCCGTTCTCGATATACTAAGCCTAAGCCTTAGTCTTAGCCTAAGCTAAGGTCCCTATATGAGTCCTGTACTAAGCCTAAGACTAAGTCGGGGGGCTGCCGCCCCCGAACTACCCGCTCTAAGTTGTTCTTTCTTCTAACGTTATAACGTCTAGCCCCTAAAGTTGACATGGGCCTGAAAAAGCATCTACTGAAATTTTTTGAGGTATTTATTGGTATTTTATTTAATGTTTAAGTTCGTTTAAATTGTTTCTGATATTTATCTAAAATTGATAATGATATAGTAATTAAATGAATGATCTAAATTACAACATCGTTATATAAAATAATTGTACCTTAGATATTTTATGTTTTCAGTGGGAACCGAAAAAACATAACTTAGTATAATAGAGAGTACACGATAATAATTAGTAAAAATATCAAAAAAAACAAAACTAGCTAATGGTAACCACGTTACATTTACTATTTATAAATCTAGTGTTGAGAGTGAAATTTACTAATATATAATAAAACGAAGACGGAAAATAGATAGAAATAATAAATAAATTTCAATCATATACATTCGACCATTTCTATTCATATGGATCTGGAGCGTACACCGACACCGTTGAGCGAAGACTCCACGGGCTCACCAGACAACGATGGAAATAGTATTGCCGATAGTGGTATCGATCAAAATGATGTGATTCAGAAAGTGGTTAGTTTTTTTTTGGATTGTTATGGTTAATGTTACTATTTTTGCATATGTTCTAGTTTTATTCCAAAAAGAGACAAATATGTAGGTATATATACATACTTTTACATGTACCAGGGTAAAACTATATTGCTGGGACAATACACTGATAGATAGACAAATATGTAGGTATATAAACATACGTTTACATGTACCAGGGTAAAACTATATTGCTGGTACAATACACTGATAGATGGGTATTTTCTTTTTAACAGATGCTTATTAGGTAGTCCTGTCTCATCACTCAGATGGATATTATATGTACATGGGGACATCACACCTACATAAATGAATGAATATTCTGCTTTTAACAGATGCAGATTACATAGTCATGTCTCGATCGGTACAGTAGTGATGTTTCTGCACATTATATGTTTTGACCCAAGCAGTGCTGAAAATCGACAAAAGATTAACCATTCACTCACCAGTGATATTCACAACGCTATGGAAATAGCTGTATCGCTACTTTAGTAAAAATATTTATAGCCGGTCATATCCAGTACACAACGAAAGCTAAATATTTATTGCTCAGCTTTGAAAAGTATCACAATAAAAGTTATCGTTCCTACGTTGCCTGATGCTACAGATTGCTACTCGAATTTCGTACACTCATTGTACTACACCGTCGTAATGCGGTGTTTACGTTATAAAAAACCCCCATGTGAAAGTTATGTCCCCCTATGGTCTAGACCAGACCATCGAGTAGTATATGGTATATGCCCAAACTATGTAGTGCAAACCATGGTGTATGAGACACTATTAACGTAGCTATAGTGTCTTAATCTACCTATTGTTTTTTTACTGACGGTGTCAAGGACACCATACACAAACCCATTATATATATTGCGTGTAAATAACAGCATGGTGTAGCTAAAATCATATAAAATTTATGGTGTAGTCTACACCATACTATTACCGACAGTACACTGCCTATGTATATTATCTGAAAATACCATCAGAAACACCATGGTGTCCAAGACACCATATATTTGATGGTGGCAGAGACACTGATGGGGATAAAACTTTCACATGGGGAGTCCTTTATAACGTAAACTATGCATAAATTACTGCTAAGACGACGGCGAACTGGTAGCATATATTCTGCGTAGACGGTTTAATTGTTTATAGGGCCTATCAGGCCAATAAATATTATTGCAAAATGTATTTTTTCATATTCGTTCGGAAACGGGACGTTTTGTAATTCTTACTTTAATGGTTCGATGAACCTTAGACGTATATTCAGACTATGTCACATTTTCCACATATATCAGAGAATTTTATGTATTCATATGTAAGCCGGATATTATGTATATATATAATTATATAATATATATAATTTTATGTATATATTTAATTTTATGTACCTATTTACTTGCTCAGTAATCACATTCTAGTTGGACCTATTTGGTCTGTCAATTAACTTATGTGATAACACTCATTATGCAGAATTTACCGATGTATTCTATAATTTTTTGTCGTATCTTTGTTTATTTGCAAGAATCTCGTCGGCTGGGGCAAAATTTCGACTGGCTTTGGTGTGCTTTAAATAGACCATTGTTTAGCAATTGACGCCTAAGTTCGCAAGAAAATGATGGAGATCGATAAAATGAGACAATATTAGTAATATATAGTGTAACATATTACATTTCGTAATATATTTATCTCAACCAAGGACATTTTGACCTTTATGGCACAGAATTCAATAAAATACACCATTTTACCACTGCACAACTTCATTGAACATATATAGACACCCTAGTATATACTATTAAATATTAGTGGTAAATATAACATATTATATTTCGTAATATATTAATCTCAACGACCTTTTGTTCTTTAGGGCACAAAATTCAATAAAATACACCATTTTAACACTAATTCTACAGATTCATTGAACATAAATAGAAACCATGATACTATTATATTATATTTATGGTCATGTTGTTGTGTTTTTTGCTACTTTTGGATATGCTCAAGCTAAAATAGCGACACCGGCAGGTCACTCACATTGCCGTTCGTTTCTATTCTATATGAAATAGCGATTAAGGTATTACTATTTTGATTACATAGCTAAACTTTAGAAATTGTTCAATTTTATTGGTTGTTTTATTTGGTTTTTCAAATAACATTGAAGTCCAGTTTTCACGGTAGTTGGGACTACGCTGAACGTAGCTACTCTACGTATTATAAGTACACAATATTACTATTTTAGTCACCAGCTCGACGAAAATCACGTATGCCCCCACATTGGAAAAATCAGGAAGAAATCGTCATTTCTGGAATATCCGGACGTTTTCCGGAATCGAATAATATGACGGAATTTGAAGAACATCTCTTAAACGCAGAAGATATGATAACCGAAGATGAGCGCCGATGGCCAGTCGGTACGGATTTTCGGATTCAAAACTGATTTGGTTTTATGTTTTAGGAGAGTTTTTGCTTTTCATCATAGCTGCAATTATCACACATGTCTTACAAGCTCAGCGTGATGCTAGTGATTTGGTCGGTCTGTATTTTATATAAAATTTGCCTGGTCGAAGTTTGTGCTTTTTGTCACTGTTGTCTAGCTGTGACATTGTGATTGGTTTTTAGATTACTGCATGCTACAAGAGTATCTTAATAGTTTATCAACAACGGTATATCACTCGTCTTAGTTAACCAAATATCGAATTATTGCATACACTGTCACTAATTTTAACAACAATTAGAGACGGGTTCAATTTTGAGCCAAGGACGTTATCGAGGTATTGTCTGCAAAAAATGGTGACTGACATGCTTTCGGTGCGAGAAATTTTGTTGCACAATCTGATGCTTTGAGGTTAATGACAGAATAAAGTATTGAAGGTAAAAAAATTAAGAATTACCCTGCCTTGTATTAACACATAGGTTAAGGTTAGGATACTATTACTGTAACTTATCTGAAATATTGACCGTGTAACCGGTGGATTTACACTAGATAATAACAACTATTAATTATTCTTATGCTTCTTTCTCACTTTTGATAAATCCAAGACATTCTTCAGCAGTAATCTTTGTGATTTCTTCAGTGTCATAAATTTGCAAAGAACAGGTTATAAGCCAGATGAATCCAAGATCTGCCGATTCCGAAATTCGGAGAGGAAGGTATGGCCGGGGGTGCGGGAGAAGGTAATCAGCTTGATCGTAATGAAATATATGTATATATATGCAGAATATTTGGAAAATGAACGACATTTGCTAATAACTGCTAAAATTTTTCGTGCGCTTTAGCCAAGGGTAGGGAAGGAGCTAAAGGTAAATGTATATGGTTTAGATTATCCTACCCTTACTGGATAACACCCACCACCTCATTTGTACCTACTATATAAACCTTGTTTAAATGTTCCTATAAATGTAAACGGTTTTGCAAAATATATTCACGAAATCCGCCCCAAATTCGGGGAGGAAGGTATGACCGGGGGTGCGGGAGAAGGCAATCAGCTTGGTCATAATGAAATATATGTATATATATGCAGAATATTTGGGAAATGAACGACATTTGCTAATAACTGCTAAAATTTTTCGCGCGCTTTAGCCAAGGGTAGAGGAGGAGCTAAAGGTAAATGTATATGGTTTAGATTATCCTACCCTTACTGGATAACACCCACCACCTCAATTGTACCTACTATATAAACTTTGTTTAAATGTTCCTATAAATGTAAACGGTTTTGCAAAATGTATTCACGAAATCCGCCCCAAATTTGGGGAGGAAGGTATGGCCGAGGGTGCGGGAGAAGGCAATCAGCTTGGTCGTAATGTGAAATATATGTATATATGCAGAATATTTGGGAAATGAACGACATTTGCTAATAACTGCTAAAATTTTCGTGCGCTTTACCCAAGGGTAGGGGAGGAGCTAAAGGTAAATGTATATGGTTTAGATCATCCTACCCTTACTGGATAACACCCACCACCTCATTTGTACCTACTATATAAACTTTGTTTAAATGTTCCTATAAATGTAAACGGTTTTGCAAAATGAATTCACGAAATCCGCTCGAAATTTGGTGGTGTTCTGTTATTTTTGTGCTACTTGCGACTGTTGTGGTGTGGTTTGTAGGATTTCCGTTACGTATGCCAGCTCCGAGAATACGCGCAACATTTCAACCCTCTTTAGGGAATGCACACCATATTTAAAAGAACCCACAATGTGATTCATACAACAACACATTATTGAAAACGTGGCCTAATGGTTCAGCGCGTTGTCTTACCTATCTCGAAGTCAGGTGTTCATCTCCTTATAGAAACATTTTTATATTTGATTAGTAATTGCTCCGAGAAATATATGAGCTTATAACGTATAGACACATAATCAGATTAAGTACTATTGAAAATGTGAATGAGAACATATTTCGTTCACGTTGATTTCCCTCAATGTAATACACAGAAATGGTGAAATTATAGGTTAAAGCAAAGCTTCGGTTCACATTTGTTTGCAGATCACCCACAAAATCTTTTAGAAGGATATATAACTACCTTTATATTCAAAATTTGACACCTAATAGGTACGCTTAAAAACATTAACCTCCTTTACTAAAAAGTTATATTACAAGTTCCATAGTATTGGCTTTTCCATTTCCGTTGGCTAAAAATATCCTTTAGGGCATAAACTAGGGGTGTCAGATTTATCCATGTGTTGATAAATGTGGATACCATACCATCTGAACAGAACAGAGGATTACGAATATTGTCAGCAGTATTTTTTTCAATACTAGGCGTTAATATAGCCCATAAATTAACTCAAAATACAGCTAATGATTGCTTATCAATATTTAGGCAATTTTTTTGTGTTTTTATCAAATATTTAGCTTCGGAATGACGGTTTAGAAAACAAATTGTCAATTGTATGCATGGGCCAATGGTTTACCGATACAAAAGATAAGGAAACTAAGCGGAGTCCAAATTTTTGAAAGCGGTGCCGTTTTTGTGTTACGAGAACAAAAGTTCCACCAAATACGACGCCGCCTACCGTACCAATGAACTGATTTCTGAGTTTAAAAAATATGCAGCAAGATTTGAAATGGCTGAACTTAAAAACATGCAATCACAATGGCATTGCGTAACCGGTACAATAACACCACAGAAACGTCGTGTAGTTCTTCAACTGAACATTGTTAAACATAGTACACATCACAAATATTAGAAACAGCGAAATACCAACGGATTCACATAAGCAAATAGTATGTTGCTCTTCCCTTGACAAGCAAATTAGCATTAACCTACACATAGGACGCAGTAGGCCGCTCAAAGGTTGGGGCTTCTCTGCTCCAAGATTGATGAGAGCGCCTTATGGCGGCCTCCTTTTTCTCGAAAATTGAGGGAGCCCGACCCTCCCTCGGCTGCTGCGACCTGTTTACCCTTACACTTATATTAGGAAATCACGGAAAGCATCTTAGTAAGATCAATCAGGGATTAAATTATGCTTAAATATAGCATTAGTCCTTTTAGTACAACTGATAGGTGTTGAACCTTCATACAAATCTGAAACTACATTTATTTTCACATAAAACAGTATGCTCAAAATATGAAACTGCAGTGTTTGGCTCGCAGAAATTATTTCATCAATAGCTTTGTTGTCTTATTTGACGTGGAGTTTATAATGTTATTTTGTTTATACATTTAAGACGTAAACATTATTCAAGACACTTAATACCGCAATTAAAAATAACTGTTTAAATTTTGCGTCTTCGGGATAGTTAGAAGTTCGAGCGGTGAGTTTAGTACTGGTGATTATGGGTGATTACGTCGGAGCAGTCGCATGAAGTTTTAGGTCAGGGCTCAAATGTCAGTACCATCGAGCTGGACGTTATCCATGAACAAAGAAAAGAAGTTACATCACTGAAATGTGAACCACACAAGAGTTTGAGCAGACATAATGTGAAAACAGTAAAAAATACATATTGTGCTATCTTTAAAATGCATATAAACAGGTGAAAATGTAAGGTAACTCACCCATAATCTGTGTTTTACTAAAACTATATATAATCTTAAACGACTACAACCGTGATATTTGCAATTGAATTTGATCCTGAAAAAATGCGTTTATGACAATAGCACAAAAAATTACTGTAAACGAGTATTGTAAAAAGTACAATAAGCAAATATTTTATGAATGAGTCTTGGAACTGAGCACATTAGGTCCAGGTAAATTGTAGCTATTAAACGGTACGTGAGAATGGTGAATTTACATATCACAACTCATATAATAAATTTTTATTTTTACATAGAACATTTGTCGTAAGCTTTGACCGCTGTTCTATAAAAAAAGTTCCCGCTGTGAACACTATTTTGTCTGTGGCTTAAATTTCTTGTTGAAGTGGAGACAATGAACATCTAAAATCTTATTATTTCCATTTTATTAAAAAGTACTATTTACTTAAGCACCGACTTTTAAATTTTACTAAAGGTGCGTATACAGGTTTAAACTTTTTGCTCAAAGTTTTATCAAAATTTGACTCTAATTTGTAATGGAAAAATATATCGAACTACAATGCTTCAGAATTTGAGATTATAAGCTATGTTAGCTACTTTTGTTAAATGCCGCTCAAGCTAAAGAATTGGTCCACCGGGAATTGAACACCGGGCCTTCCGCGTGCGCAGCAGACGTGCTAACCACTACATCATGGACCCGACTGAAACGGTTGGATGGTTGTGGTGATATTCTAACTAGCGAGTTGACTTTTCGCTAGCAGTAATTAATTATTTGTGTGATCACTACACAACCTCCGCGGTAAGCTGCGGAGCAGGCATTTCTGAGCTCATTGCTATTCGCATGGAATGATCTGCACGGGGATCACGTCGGGTTCACCAAATATAAGCTGTGTTAGCTGGTTTTGTTAAATTACTCCCAAGCTAAAGAATGGGTCCACCGGAAATCGAACACCGGGCCTTTCGCGTGCGCACCAGACGTGCTAACCACTACACCATGGACCCGCTTGAAACGGTTGGATGGTTGTGGTGATATTCTAACTAGCGAATTGACGTTTCGTTAACAGTAATTAGTATTTGTGTGATCACTACAGAGATCAAAATTTAAATTCAAATACACCGGCGCCTATTAACCTACTGATACAATGAATATATATCGTTGAAAAGTTTGAATAGTGCACGCGCACGTTGAAATTCACCAAAAATATGATTTTTTTGCACATTTTGAGCAAAATTCGATGAAAATTTTATCCGACTTCAAACCAGAAATCCTCATCTTGGTATAGGGATTAGTCCCCATGAGGCTTGGAGTCCCTCTCTGGGCACGCAGCGAAAACCCCCTCACAGGCCTCGGTGGCGCCGCTGGCGCGAAACCTATATGCGCCGCACCCGCCCCCCCACTCCACGTCGACCGCCGACCGGCTGACCCGGCCCCCGAGGCCGATCGAATCCCTAACTCTCCGCGCGAGCTTCCGGCCACCTTTCCGGTATCTGAGAGCTTGAGTATGTATTGTGTGAACGTGAACGCACTTCTATTGTGATCAGAGCAACGTAATTCGCAACGACAACTGTGTTGCACAATTTTTATATATTATCGAGATCCATGCCATGCTGCACTTGGGTATATACTTTTCTTATACCGTGCTATTAGTATTTATTTCAACATTTTGTTAAATCAATTTTCATATCTTTCAGGTTTTTACGGCCTTCCTAAACGACACGGTAAATTAAAAGACTTGCGAAAATTCGACGCACAAGCGTTCGGTGTCACTCCTAAACAAGCCAATACAATGGACCCTCAGATGCGAATATTGTTGGAAGTAGCGTACGAAGCAATTATGGATGCCGGTAAATCATTGTGACCTTAACTACATTCATGATTTAGCGTAAAATCTGAGTAATTATGTTAGTATATGTATAATTATGTTGCAAATGCGATAACCTCAAATATGCTTGTGATTCTGCCAATAGTTTGTGAATATGGCTTATGCGTGAGTAAACTTAAAGTGACCCCGCCAACCATCCTATTATGTCATTACCGATATCGAATCGCAAACCTTGTTGCGAAACGGAGGCTTAATTTCATTCGGTTTTACGCTAATTGAAAATTGGCAAAATCAAATTCAAGTGTCAGAAATTAGACCATGTGTTCGAACAGAATTTCGGCGATTTCAGTTTGCGGCAATTCTGTTCTCTAATGCATTATCATTTTAATTTGGATTATGCAGTGTTCGCGAATAGCAAAAGTGATGTCACAATCAAATTGACAAATTTTCGTTCTCAAAAATTTGGATAATTTTACTTCAATTTTCGCGAACACAAAATGGTTAGTTTTCAATTGCGAGAGCTGTGTTCGCGAACAAATTTACGCCGAATTTCAATTGATCAAAAAGCGTTCCGTAACAAATTTATCCAAAAATACAAAATAAGAAGGTTGGCAGGGTCACCTTAAGTTTACTCGCGCATTAATGAACAGTGTTGTGATCAACGGTTTTCAAACTTTAGAATGCTATTATCCGTTTAAAGATAGCAACCGAATTACCGATATGTTTTATATAGAATTTTATCCATTTTATGTGTAGAGAAGAATGTTTCAAATATGTTTCCTCAGTGTTTGTAAAAGACAACATATTTCGAAATTGTATAATGTAGTTTTTGTTTTCTTCGGGCTGGCATACTTAAACATGTTTAGCAGTCGCAAATTTTACCCTTCCTTGAATATGAAACTCGTTTTACATTTAATTTATTTCTGTGTCTTTCTCAATTCACTATAATTGATAATCTAAATGTTACTAATTATCATAACCCCTTGATATATCGACAGGTGTTTTATGATGCTTCGCGAACGTTAGAAATGTTAACAAAGCGTATTAAACATTTAATTTCCTATCACAGAAGTCCTGTAAGTCAAAGGAATATATTTGTGTCAAATGTATCTATAACATCAACCCAATAAGTTACTCTTTAATTATTACAGTTTACCATGTGATTTTCGGATTCTCTTACAAAAGCGGGCTGCCTGTCCCTAATTTCTACCGTACGTTTGTTTGTTTGTTTGTTTGTTTATTTGTCGATAATAAAAATAAAAAGCAATTAAGATGCTAATTAATGATGCAAATATTATTAATGCAACATTAGGATAAGAAAACAGTAGGATGAATTGGCTCGAATTAGGATGCAAAAAAACCGCTAATACATATCCTTTAGATGATCAAGTAAGTTAATCTCATTCAGACGTTGTTTAAAAATTATAATACTTTCGGAAGTAACTACACTTTCTGGTAAAGTATTCCAAGCATAATTATACGATAGGAAACCAAATAACGTCGTAAATCAAGTCAACTATGATGCGTAATCAATTTAGCCGAATTTGATCGTGTTAACGTGTCCAACACTTTTGCAGGCATTAATCCGTATTCGCTTCGTGGTAGTAATACCGGTGTCTATGTTGGGAACATGATTTGCGAGTCGGCATCGTATCTTCAGGAACCTGAAACCGTTGACGGCTATGGCCTACTCGGAACTGATACGTGTATGTTGGCCAATCGTTTGTCGTACACATTTGGATTCAACGGTACGCGTAGTTTTCTAATATTTAATGCTTTTTTGCTAAATATTTGCACATTTAAATATTTTAGCGGTTACCGCATTACAATGGGCAACTAAAATAAGTTACATTTGTCTAATGCACAAATTAAGTGATATATATTCATAGACAGGCTAAGTGATAGAAATTTTGATAAAACTGGCTCATCAGATACGATATCTACTTAGTGTTATACGTATTTGTAGTAGGGTCAAGCTTGGCCGAGCAACAACGAAGCAGAGTTAGTTAGATTGGCTATAGCTTGTTATCCTACCGACTGTAAATGTATGAACCACAATACATTCATTGTTATGATTGACTGACAAATATTTCGGGAAAAAACTTGATCGTCGATTTGACGCATCAAGCATATCCAGATGGACATTTTGATTTATTACTAAAACAGTCAACTTCTGTTCGGTTAAGCACGTTGAACTGATATGAGTAAATTTTTTTGCAAAATCGACAGTTTGTCGCAAAATGACAAAAATGGCTGATATTTCCAAAGCACAGTTAGTTGCATCAATCGATTATTTGGCTATGTGTTAATGAAATGGCAGTAAGCCAAAAATATAGTATTGTGGGTGTATAAATTTTTTAAAGTTTAACTGACTATTAACAACTAAAGCCCCTACCTCATCGACTCTAGGGGCTTTAGTTGTTTAAAGTCAGTTAAACTCAATCCTTGACAAAATTATATTTATATTGGCATTTTGTGCTGAACAGTTTGAAAAAATATGAATAGCGGTAGGACTGTAATCCCAGTGTTATGGTACATAACTAATAACTTATTGCTTGCTCAATTTAGGTGTAGGAAAAGTGACAGTGTTATGACGTTACTGTCAGCTGCGCAGTCCTACAGTGGTCCGTTGATTCGCTACCTGCATTGTATTTTTGCACTGTATACCGACGAAATAGTCACTAATTAGTTTCTGACTTTTTGTGGGCAGGGATCGTGGTTCAGGCAAAAACAGGCCGCATTGGTTCTGTACTGCGAACATGAATCAGTGTATCTGGTTCAGCTTTAATTTTATTGTGCCATCTCTGTCTGTTGCCAAATTATGTACTTTTAATATTTTAGGCCCAAGTTTTTCGATAAATACAGCATGTTCTAGCGGTCTTTACGCCCTGCAGTCAGCGTTGCAAGGAATGCGTGACGGTGTCATTGATTCAGCTCTAGTTTGTGCGTGTCATTTAACCCTACTACCAATTGCAGCACTTCATGTTAGCAAACTTAATATGTCCGGCCCAACTGGCAAATGTTGCGTTTTCGATGCTGCTGGTAAGATTTGTAAGATATATATTTATCGTTGTTATACATTTTTTCGGTTGTTAATAAATTTATGTTGCAATTGTATCCACACCATGCCCAGAAGCAATTGTATTCGTAGACATAACACGCGTCTCAGAAGATTACTAATTTTGCCTTGAAACTTAGATTTAATTTATACGTTACGGCGATAGATCAAATAATGGATATTGTTAGATGAGCCGGGATTTGAATCCAAGACCTTAAGCTTTATTCGCCTTACGCTAAAACCATTGAGCTTTTTAGCAAATACAAGTGTTTCCTGCATGCGCATATAATTGTTTTACTACCCGATTGGCATTCTTTAGATGAATCCTTAAACATAACATAAATATTATAATAATGACGAGACATAACATCGCATGTGATAATTCTCTACTGGCGCGCGTATAGTAAATCACTGGCTTAAATTTTTATTATATTGATTGATAGATAGTTCAAGATGTGAAAATATTTAGGCCCCCTTTCAGGTAATAAGATTGGTATAGCCAACTATGACCGTCTACATAAAATGCTAAGCCTTAATGCTAAGATAGCACTCAATTTATTCATGGTCTACTGATAAGCGCATGTCATTATATTACAGATACAATCCTTGCTGTACTAAGCACTAGAGTTAATAGCAAATTTTATCCCCAGCTTGATGAATTGTGTTGTGTTTGTTTTAACTTTGGTACTGCTGCATATACCATTACTAGATTGTTATAAATCAATACATCTAACTAGACCTTGTGGGGCGGTCCCATCCATGGATCGGCGGTTTCCGCACTGAAATGTCGGTGGAGCGGGTCTCTGCTCTCATCCACTGACAACTTCATTGGGCGGGTTTCTTCGATTGGCTTCGACAATTCAGCTCCATATCGTCGAAGTCCTTGTCAAGTTCTCAACGGTCGCTCCTGCGATCGTTTTAAAACCATTTCCGTGTTGCAAACAAAAGTAGTCTCATCGGTATACGATTCACATCTATGCGTAGCAGGTATCCAAATCCAATTAGCCGACCAATGGTAAATCGCAATATCAATGTCGGTGTTCAAACCCGGTCAATGATATTATTTGCCGCAACGATTCTATCAAATAATGTTGATAAAACGCTGTAAGACGATGCAATAACCATTTCATGGTCCGTGTAAACACATTACTTTAATGAATTAGTGGCTGAAGTCAGATGCAATTGCATAGCATTTTTAATATTTTGTGTTTAGGCTATAATGACCAGTTTTAGCTTTAAAGCATTGAATAATATCTTTATAGTACATCAGATCATACATAGACGATCATATGACTGACATATGTGGCATATGCACACGCACAAATACATGTAGAAATTACATTACGATGTATTTCTTAAGAATTATATATTGCAATTTATTATATATTGTGCGATAAATTTATATTAACGCATATTGGATAAAGGTGCATTATGTATATATATATAATACATTTTATATATATTTCTAATATTTTGTTAAGGTATGAATTATTGTGTTTTTAAGAATGCAATAATATTACATACATACAAGCTAAATCTGTTTCAGCAAATGGTTACGTTAGATCTGAAGGCATTTCTGCACTTTATATTCAACGCTACTCGCAGGCCAAACGTGTCTATACGGTTGTGATGCATTCAAAAACAAATTCGGACGGATACAAACCTCAAGGTTATATATATCATTTTTAATTACAATATTGCGTTTACTTAAATGGTTAATTGTGATAACAAGATAAACAAAATATATTCTAGCGATGAATAACATGCTTTCCAGGTTTTACTAAGAATTGTTTCGTTTGATTGTATCGGAAAACTGTGAAACAGGGTTGAATGTGACGTCAGTACATATTGTAATTGTATAGTAGCTGAAAGCAATTGGTTTAGAATTAACGAAATAACACCGGTAAACAAAATATAACATTATATACAACTTGACACCTCATATCAAATTGTAAATTCGTATACTAAAACTATGGTACTCAACGCGTCCTGCAATAATTCAATTTAATTTCTTGGATGTTTTATAATTTTTGCTTTTTAGACGAAATATTATTTTTTTGGCGAGAATAATACTCTTGGTCGTGCTAAATTTACGTTGTTAACTTTTATATAAACATATATTTTAGGAATAACATTTCCTAATGGTGAAATGCAAGCTCAGCTTATTCGACAATTTTACGAAGAAGTTGGAATTGATCCTGCCGCAGTCCATTACGTTGAAGCTCACGGAACTGGGACTCCGGTAAATATTTTTTACCATGCCACTTACAGTGTGTAATGAAATTTAATTTTAAACTTAGAGATTCAACCGCAGTCCTCTACGTTAAACCTCACGGAACTGGAAATCTGATATACTGCGCCCCGTGAGATCAGGTGTGTGAAGTGATCCATATCTATTACATTGAACTTTGTGTTACTGCAAAGTAAATGAAACTTAAACTTAAAATGTAAGTGAAATTAAACTTGAAGTTAAAATTAAACACACCAACATATAAACTTTTCCATGCAAAATATATATAAATAAAATTTGCATTTTCAAAATTTTATTAACATTTCTTATATCGGACAAATATCTTTTCGCGAACAGTTTAGATGAAAGAACCAACGGATTGTATTTGAATTTTTACGTCACTGTTTTAACTGTAATACTATATAGCAATTATAGACACATATCTAGTTCAGACACAAACCATATAGCGCGTCCTTGCAAATTGACCACACATATGGGAACAACATTTGTAGCATCAAGAGTTTTTGCTGATTTTTTGTAATATGCTATGACACTCTTCGAAATAACCCTGAACTAACTCTTGCTTGTTCAGACACAAACCATACAGCGCGCCCGTGGAAATTGACCACACATGTAGAAACAACATTTGTAGCATCAAGAGTTTTTGCTGATTTTTTGTAATATACTATGACACTCTTCGAAATAACTCTGAACTAACTCTTGCTAGTTCAGACACAAACCATACAGTGCGCCCTTACAATTTTACCACACATAATGGCAGCAGCAACATAAACTTTTGAAGCATCAACAGTTTTTGTTGATCTTTTAACATAGTGTGACGCTCTTCGAGATCGCTCTGAACTAACTCTTGCTAAAATACAAGTACTGTTTACTTGCTCAAATATATTCTGTGCACATTGAAAAAGAGCAACACAATTGGTTTTAAATGCTTTAATAAATTCAATTCGTTTTGATACAGGTTGGCGATCCACAAGAAGCGAATACTGTATGCGACATATTTTGCAACGAAAATCGTGACGGTCCGCTGTTGATTGGTTCCGTGAAATCAAATATGGGACATTCTGAAGCCTGTGCAGGCCTAGCACAAATTGCTAAGGTAAAATGCGGACGAATTAATCAAAAACACAAACTGTAAAGCAATTTTGATACTTTTGGTTCAACTCTAAATTTGCGACGTACTGCATATTGTAAGCATACGTCGCAATATATCATGTCCTACCAGAACAACGGGGGATTTATAAGTCCAACCGCTCGATTCCGATAATCATAGGGCCAAAAATGACGCTCCGCACATATCGGATTCGTCAAATAACAAATAACATAAAACTCATTGCGAATTAATCGATTTTGTCATATTTATCGATAAAGCCATGCTTACAAAAAATTGGTAAATTCGATACTACAGAATTGAATAATATGCTCCTATTTGCTACTGATAGTTACCGTTTCAATATTGATTCATGCACTGTCAAAAAGTACGCTTGGACACCAATAGGTTTTTGTGGAGATATCAAAGAATTTTTAAATTCAAGGGGCTTTGAGTGACCTGGCGAGTAAATTATGTGTGCCATCATAATAAATCACCAGAGTACATGCCCACCTAAACAATCACTCCAGGAGCGTGGGGCTGGTATTCAATTGTTTAATGAGGATTCTCCTTGGCCCAGTAAACTGTTAATTCCCCAGCACCATATTGTATTATATGAACCTTGGAGATGAAAATAAACTACTCTAATCGGGTCAGTCACGTTACCTTAGATTAATTTCATTTTTCAATTCTGGACCGCTGAGCGTGATATTGGAATGGTGCCATTCTTAAGGTACCTTGACGCCCCATAGCTTCTTGCCGAAACCTCAAATTCGAAAATTATCCACTCTAATCGAATCAGCGAGTAAAATTACCTCATAACAGACTATAACTTAATTTTTTAATTCGTGAACCCCTGATTTGTGATGTGCTACCGAGACTACAATGACCTTCCATACCGTACTGGAACCGTGGAGACGAGCATTAGCCAGTGCCAATCTACTCAGCGGACCAAATTACCCTATATAAGGATAAATTAATTTTTTTGGTTTAGCAGGATGGCCTATACATATAAAAATTTTAAATATTGATTTAAATGTAGCCGTGCTGGTAGTCATTCGAATCGACATGGTTAGACAAATTGGATGGTATAAAAATAAGCTTGATCAAACGAAACATTCAAAAGTTGAAGGAAAAACGGAATGAAGCCACAATAAAAACGTTCTAAATTTATAACAAACCGAAAGAACAAAATATCAAAAGCTTTCAGGCAAAAGTTCATTACTTGCTAATAAGTTATCAATTTATTACATTTGCATGTAATTTTGTAACATACCCGCCGCTACGGGGGCAGCAGCATACAATACACACATACATAACAGTTCTAAATACACAGCAGCATACAATACACACACATATATATTATTAAACACAGTTCTAAATCATTAAATATATCAGTTAAACAGTTAAAACAATCAACGGTGCATATGTTGGCTTTGCCAAATGATATTGTATACAAAGCTGTTAGCTAAATTTAATATTAAGGCTGGGAATTGGGTTGTGATAATCTTAAAGAAAGGTATTAGAACCTGCTGCATATTTTAAAAAGTTTATAAGATGAGACTCTGGTTTTTATTTTGTAAAATCTATTGTCAGATATACAAATTAATTCGAACATTTAACTATATGTTGAAAACATTTTTTATTGTCTTGTTGAAAATATTATTGTCTTAAAGTTATACTGTGATCAATACTGTAAAATACACTAATTTTAACATGAGGTGTGAGCAAAATACTGTAAGAATTAGGCTGAATTTCCAGTTTAATAAAAAAATTGGCATTGTTTTCTAAAATCGAACTATCGATACTTTCTCACTTTCTATAAAAAAGTTACAAGGAATATCGTAAAGTGATCTGTCTTTATGTTTTCTAGATTATAATCGCAATGGAACGCCGGATCTTATGAATGTAGTTTAAATTGGAACTCATAATAATAAGGTTGTGCTTACTAATATTAGAAGTATACTCCAATTCCAATGTATGTATTTTTGACGCAAACATCAACACTTTAAGAAATATCGTAAAGTTATATGTCTTTATGTTTTCTAAATTATAATCGCAATGGAACGCCGAATCTTATGCATGTAGTTTAAATTGGAACACATAATAATAAGCTTGTGCTTAATAATATTCGAAGTATACTCAAATTCCAATGTATGTATTTTTGACGCAAACATCAAAACTTTAAGGAATATCGTAAAGTCATACGTCTTTATGTTTTCTAGATTATAATCGCAATGGAACGCCGTGTAATTCCGCCCAATTTGCATTTTGTTAATCCGAATCCAAACATACCCGGACTATGGGACGGTCGAATGAAAGTCGTGACCGAGTTAACTCCATGGCCTGGCGGTTTGATGGCACTAAATTCATTTGGTTTCGGTGGTGCAAATGCCCACGTTCTACTCAGGTAAATACTGCGAAAATATCGATGCCCAGTTTTATGTTTGTTATCTAAGTTTTTGATTGTGAATATTGTAGATTTATAATCGATTTACGATAGAACATTTCACTTATCGCTGAGCAAAATTACACAAAAACCTAGAAATATATTCAAAACATGACTAAGTCTCGGAATCTAAGCAAATGCACTTCGACCGAGTTGCGGTTTATATAAGGTTGAAGTTGTCTTATGCTATAATAAAATTTTTTCGACATGAGATAATTATCGGACGCTGGTCATGACTTATAACTACAAATAGAAAAATTTCGAACTAAAATTTTAAACGCCGCGGTTACCATTAGCCAGAATTGTCATGGATCTATATGCCCAAAATATAAGCTGATTTGTTAATTGAATATAACTTTAGGTCATACGATGAGTATGCTGGCTTACCGTCACCGCCTAAAGTGGATCTTCCAAAAGTGTTTTGCTACGCGGGTCGAACTCAAGAAGCCGTTGAAGCTGCATTACAATTTGCCGAGAAACATTCGAGCGATCACAATGTTTATAGTTTGCTGAGCAGTGTCTCGGTAGATCCGCCAAGTTTTCTCAGCTTTCGCGGATATGCGTTGTTGGGAAAGAACAAGCAACATGTTACAAAAGTTGTATGTTTGATTTAGGTTTTAGTTTAGGATTTAAACCTATGTCATATTTTATCAAGACTATACAAGATTTGGAATGCCAGTTATTATCTATTGTAAGCCACATTTATTTTAGCCATGCTCAGCTTTTAAAAGCTATAAAAGCAATTATATATAATTCAGCTGCTTGTTTGTATAGTATATATCACGTGTAACAAGGCGATAATGAGTATAGAATTTTTATTAAGAGTAAGCCTAGCCTACTATCTAGAAAGAGAGAGCATTACCGAGCCAAATGTAGTTCAAAAAGGGATGCGCCGAGCTTGAAAATTTGTTTCTTACCATTAACTCTCATAAAGGCACAGATGTATTTAGTATTTGATACGGCGCATTGACGAAGAAATGCATATTCTAATGTCGGGATCACAGTTTCCAATACGTATCAGGCTTCTGCAGAGCCGGTTTTATAGAAAATGCTGACCAGGGCGAACAATATCAACCCACCAATAAATAAACTGCATTTTTGCTATTGAAATGAGACTAAACATTTAAAAATTTTACTGTCTTAATAATAGACACCTTACTGCCATTACGATAACTACCTATAACCTCGGCATAATTTAAAATCAAACTCTTTTGGTCTGGCTATATCCTGGCACGCTATAGAAAAAGTAATGTCTAGCCTGATGTGGCCCAAGGAGAGCCAAGTGGAGCCTGAAAATTTGTCTGTTTATGACCTCTAGCCCTCACAATATGCACAGAACCATTCAGTTTTTGAACCCACGTCTCTAGGAAGACTTGTATTTATAATGTCAGAATCAGAGATGGACATGGATTACTATTCTGTGACCCTGTTACCGGGAATAGTAGTGACCACATTACGCAGTCATAGAAGTGACCAGGTAATACAGTAGTAATCTAGTGACAGGGCTGCCAATATATACACAAACTGCAAATTGGTAAAAGAAACGATCTTGAAAATCAGTTAAATATCGGCTTGTCAGACCTCAGTTACAGACGGATTAATTACAATTGTGTTTGTGGTAGCGTTTTAGTCAGAGATTATAGTCCTGGACAAAAGTGGGTGTTCAAGTGAAATGTAAGGCATTCTAATTAAAGTCAATTTGGAAGTATTAGCATATGAAACGGATGTTAAATACAGAGGTGAGAAAGAACTAGATTTTCAAGGTCTGGCTCGACTCGGCTCGGCTCTTCGTGAAACATGCTAAGCTCGGCTCGTATCTCGTAGACACATGTTACCTACTTCATCGGCTGGGCCCTTCATAGACCATGTCCAGCCAGGCTCGGCCTTCCGACGGAAAGCCAGGCGCGGCTTGTTTCGGCTCATAGGTACCTAATAATAAAAGTTTTCGATTCAATAACATATATTAGAGAAATCTTAATACACAAACCAACACAGGAAACTGATATAGTTGCTTGCTTCCAATGTCCATATTAGAGGTTTCTAAATTCTCGAGTCATAAATTCTAGATTCTCAAATTCCCGTTTCCCTAATTTCCGATTCCCAATTCCTGATTCCAAAACTTGCGATTCCCAAATTCCCGATTCTCCAATTCCCGATTCCAACATTCTCGATTCCTGATTCCCAAATTTCGGATACCCACATTCCCGACTTCCAAATTCCCGAAACCCAAATTCCTGACTCCCAAATTTCCAATTTCCACGTTCACGATTCCTAAAATTCCGGATTTACAATTTGCTGATTCAAAATCCTTAGACTTGATGGAAAAATTATTTGCTCCAAATTCTGCGAGAACTTGAAAGTCTCTCAGGCAGACTTTGACAATTTTTCGGATTAAACGAACAAGGAGCCTTATAGAAAGGAAGGACACTCAATATTTTGCTCTCAATATTAAGCCTTTTGTTAAAGTTTGAGCTCAAAAAATTTTAGCAGGTATTTTTGTTTCTGGTAGCCTATAGTAGCGTGCTACAGAAGTTTGGGCATAGTTCATATTTTAAATTTATCAAAAATTGCAAAAGAATGATTTAGATTTTAACAAATTTTTTGACCAAAAAGTTTAAATGTCGAACGCATCGTAAACTAAACTAATTGATTTTTATGTTATCCCTATTAAATTCGGCTAATGCTGTACTGCCACGGGCGTTAACTTACATCTGTTGCCACAACCGTAGCTGCATTTGTTTAATTTGAATTCACGAGGTCGAATATAACAATATCACGGGCAAAGCTATGTAGTTCATATATGCCGTCAAAACTGTTGATCTCACTCTGAGTAATTTTACTTTAGAAAACCAGTGGCGAGGATAGTAATCGGCCAGTATGGTTTGTCTATTCAGGAATGGGCTCACAGTGGGAAGGAATGGGAAAAGATATGTTGGAACTGCCAATTTTCATGTATGTCTTGTTTATATTTCGTTTTGGAATTTCTTAATTGTTTATTGATATAGCTCTGGTATATATATAATATATCATTATATTAATTATATTCATTTATTTCGATTATTATCATCAATATATGTATATAATATATCAATATATGTAAAATTCGGATACATAGGAATTACTAGGCCTAGTTTGCAATGTAAGATTTTAAATTTTAGTGCGTATTCAAGGTTGCTAACAGGTTGAAGGTCTAGTCTGGTTGCTAGACTCTTTCTCAAATAAAGTTTAAAATGTATTTAAGCATAAGAACACCAGGTTGCAGAACCAGCTATCAAGCCGCGTTTTGTTCAGTAATTGCACCTTTACTTATGCACGGCATGCAATCTTCTGGAGTTTACATGTATATTATGATCACGTACACGCGACTGAATGACCGTAGTCAGCTTGAGTTCGCCACAAATTTGTAATTTAGCACAAACGCAATGGGTTTACTTAGGATGGATTTCGAGAAAATAGTTTCTGTTATCTTATCCTGTGAGTGTGCCAATAGATATTTAAAAGTCTTTCAACGTTCAGAAACATGGGTAATACCTCAAAAGCATGCACGCTCGAAGTCTGAGGTCCCAGGGTGGGGGTAGCTGGACTCTCGGAGGTCTTCAACCTCCGAGGGAGCACCCGGCCGTCAGGAGGTGAGTACGCAGTCTTTGGTGCCTTTGGTTTCCTGCGGTGCCGCCAAGAAGGGTTGGACGACCTGTCACGGTCCGAGCGTCAGGGGAGTATGCATCCGATGAGCGTGTATGCCCAAAAGCATTGAGCGATTCCCAGCGGTGGCTTTTCGGGGTTGGCGAATTTACCTCAAGTTGACAAAGTTTAATTATTCTCGTATTGATATAATACTAGGACTGTAGTAGAGCACGCTTATTATAAAATTGCACGAGATGAAATAAAAATTTATTATAACGATATTTTTAATAAATCCACTTTGTTTTCACGTTAGACAATTTTACTCGAAGTTCAGTCACAATTAACTTATTCCACCGTATTTTCGTATTCTCAAATGAAGCACAGAGAATATGTTGTAATTTTTATTGAAAAATCAAGATGAGACTGTCATAAAGTTTGAAGCTGTTTGCTTTGGAGCATATGTTTAGACTATTATAATTTAACACATTGCGTACATCATTGTTATATAAACTTATAATCATTTTAGGCAGTCTATGGAAAAATGTGCCGCAGTACTCAAGCCGTATGGAATCGACCTCATTGATTTGGTTTCCGATGTTAATGGCAATATTGTTGATAATACTATGAATTCATTTATAACAATCGCTGCAACTCAAGTTAGTTTTATGTTGATTCTAAGTTCATGCTTACATTGCACATCCGATATATAGAATTATCAGGCAGGATCGCTGCGTTTCTACTGTTTTGTTACAGCTCGAGAATTGAAAATGAGAAATTTTGTTAAAAATAAAAAAAATGTTTATAATGCTTATTTTCCTAGCAAGAATTCGATTACTTTCTCACATGACCGTAAATCATGAAACTTTTTATGCCACGTATGTTTGTTGTGAAATGGTATGAAATATAATTTTGCAATTATTTAGCGGAGCGAAGCGAAGCGTTTATGTTTTCGTCAGAGAAGGAAAATAGGGCACCGTCTGTCCGTCCGTCCGTCGAACTCCTCAATAAGTGCCAGGCCGAATTAAATTTTTTGTTAGGAAAGGCCTATTTTCCTTTAGGTACAATACATTTAGTTTTTGTCAAAATTTGATTTGGTTAATTAGTAATCAACTGATTAGTTAAGCATGTTGATGTATTTTTAGCATTTTCAAACAAAAATTGCTTATTTTTTCAATGAATAATAATGTAAAGCTATTATTTTGGTACATACATCTTGCCGTGTTGATTACGAATCTGCTGTTTATTACTATTAGAGAATGTTAAAAACATAGTTAGTTAATTAGCTAATTACTAATTAATTATTAATTAGCTAATTTTTTTAAACTTTTTAAACTACTCAGAGACGAAAAAGATTGCACACGGGGGTTTCTGTGTCGCTGATCAATATTATGACATTTCTGAAGCTCGAAAAATTGATTAAATATATAGTTGAAATACATGTAATCATAAATAATATTTAAAATACTTCGCCTGTTGTTCCACTCAGTTTTTGTAATTTATTACGTTTATTAGTGATAGTTTTGAACAGAGTAAATACACATATGAGGACCCTGTTACTTTTATAATTATGTAAATTTTAGCATAGTGTAGTTTAGGATCGTAAGTTATTTATTGTTAAGCTTGCAAACGTCATCATTAGCTAGATATATTTAATAAACTATAGCTGCGTTCACGCGTTCAGATGTTTTATTCAACATTTGAGCCCAAAACTTGACTGTAACATGCAAGAGAAAATATTGCAACTCGGGATGCTCAAATTTTCTGCAATGCTTTGTGAAATCTTGAGTTCAAAAATTATTAACATATATTTTTTTGTTTCTGATTGCCTATAGTAAACTGTTACAAAAATTCGAGCACCGTCCACATTTTCCAATTTATCAAAAATCGCAAAAAGAATGCTTAAAATTTTAAAAAATGAGCAAAAGTCTGACGGCCGGTGGCGCAATGATATAAACGCGTTAAAAGTCTACATTTAGATCGCTCTTACCGACATTTTGAACAAGATTGGATTCTCTCCGGACGGAATTATTGGTCATTCTTTTGGTGAAGTTGCGTGTGGTTATGCAGACAAATGTCTAACGCTCGAGGAATGTATGCTTACCGCATACTGGCGTGGACGGTGTATTATGGATGGTTGCCTGGCTCCCGGGGCTATGGCTGCAATTGGTAACGGTGTTTTTGTAATCCCGATTGGTAACTGATCAAATCAAATAATTTTAAGAGTTAAATTATTATTGATCGTATACCTTATTTCTTGTTTACGTGTTAACTGAGATATTGGATTTGAAGTTTTTTTACAACGCACATGACGCTCACGATGATACAAGCAGCAAACTGACGTTTATCAATCACCTAATACCTAAGCAAGCAGTTGAGCTAGTGTCGAAAATATATATAAATGCAGTAAGAAAACATGCTAGTGTTATCTTATTGAGCTATATAGAATAAATTAACATGATTTACTTATGTAATGTAATTTCCATGGCTCCTGTGCCTTTTGCTGTCTATTGACAAAGTAAGTGGGAATTGTATATGAGGCATGGAGTTCGGATTATCGGGGAATGCGAATTATTTTTGCAGATAAATAGTTGTTTAAACTACTTAATGCCAATGCGAATAATGCTAATATTTAAGCGTACCGTTGAGTTTAAAATGATCCACGCAGCGTTTCATGCGTGGATATTATATATATCATATATAGATATTTTTAAAATAATATATACATATTATTTTTAAAATATCTCCGCCCACAATAAGATTTGGAACTTTTTGCGTCATTATATATATTGGTCTTAGAATTTCTTTATTTTATATTTCTTGACCATCGTTCGGGTCTTTTCTTTTAGCCCCCCCCCCAACCGAATGTGGTCATTTTTTTAAGATACAGACCTGGTTTTGTTACCAATCGATTCAGCTCGATGAGTCGGTTTGGAAAATACTCATTTCAAGGTCCCGTGAAGCCAAAATTTTTTCTTCGGTATCTTGTCATGTTAGGTACCATTCGCCTCGACCTAATGAGAGAAATCTACTGATATGTATTTTGTTGAAATCCACACAATCATTAGAAAGTTATGATTGGGAATGTGCTGAGTCTCGCAACCACCGACAGAGATATTCATGTCGGTTCCCAGGGTGTAGGACTAGGAGCTGAACTCAGCAACGCCATCGGGCCGAGATATTCATGCCCGTTCCCAGGGTGTAGGACGAGGAGCTGAACTCAGAAACGCACCCCGCCTAAGAAACCTGAAAACATTGAAAGTTAATTATACAATTTGAAAAAGTAACAAATTTAAAAATTATACACACCACACGAATTTGCAATATTTTCGCCGTGGGAAAATGTATTACAAACAATATCAATAAGTTTTTTTTCGTAAATGTGTTTATTTAGCAACAAATATGGCGCTCAACCGGCTACGTTTTGCCGCCTTATGCCGGGGCATGTAAGGGTGTGTTGCTGAGCTCAGGTCCTCGTGCTGCACCCTGAGCACCGACATGAATACCTCAGCCGGTGGCTGAAACACTCAGCAATTCTCAATCATAACTTTCTAATGGTTTGATTAGATTTTAATAAACTCCACACCTGTAGATTTCTCTCATCAAGCCGAGTCAAAATGGCCATATTCCGAAAAATTTTTTATTTGGATTAACAAGGGGACCTCAAAACTCGAAAAAAAGTTGTCAAGAATGTGGGTAAAATGAGAATTTTCTAAACTGCCGTATAGATCTGAATTGATTGATACCAAAAGCAGCTCTGTATTTTTATATTTACCAAATTTGGTCTAAAAGAAAAGAACCCATCTGTCATTATTATATTAAAATATATAAGTACTTTCAACGGATTTTTTAAACTTTCGTACCATTCGTAGCAAAACTTTAGTAACATTAATTTCTCCTGACTATTTTATGAAATTTTGTGACAGTAATTGCATAGGTAGGCGCTAAGTCGTAAATATATGCTGTATGACTTTTCTAATAGCTTTTTTAATATGTATAGTCGGCCGATCTGTTTTTAGTTTTGTTAGGCGAGTAATTATTTTTTGTCATTTTAAGGCATATACTGTATGAAGTTACAGCAAGATTTTAAGACGCACCCATGAAAACAGACTCTTGCTAATATATAAAGGCGTGTTCACAGGTTCGAACTTTTTGTTCAATATCTGAGATCAAAATTTCATCAAATTTTGATTAAAATTTGACCGGCTTTTGCAAATTAAGAATGAGACCAATCGCCATACTTTAAAATTTGTGATCCAGTTTTGAGATCAAAAATTTTCAAGATATGTAGATCATACCTGACTGACCGAGGTAATATCAGATAAAAATTTGAACACTGTTCACACGTGCAAACTCAGAAAAAATGCTACAAAGTTGCTCTTAAAATTTGATAATTTTTATCAAACTTTGAGCAAAAAGTTTGAGCGCATGTACACGCCTTTAAGCGATGAATTAAGCAATAAAATTACAATTATGTAAAACTTGTTGCAATTGTAATGAAAACATATTCCTGATGTAATCTGCTGTACTTTTAAATCGTAGCCAGAAAAAATTATTCTATATATTTTAGGCCTATCATGGGAAGAAGCAAATAAGCGTTGTCCGCCCGGCGTTTATCCCGCATGCCACAATGCATCAGATTCAGTGACAATTTCTGGTCCACACGACTCGGTGGCTGAATTTGTTGAAAAACTCAAATCAGAAGATGTATTCGCCAAAGTCGTCAAAAGCTCGGGCGTTGCGTTTCATTCTCGTTATCTTGATCCAGTTGCTGAAACAATTAAGCGAAAAATGGAAAAGGTTCGATCGGTTTATATTTAATACTTTCCATACTTCTCTCAAACTTATTTTTCATTCTCGTTATCATTATCCACTTGCTGAAACAATTAAGCGAAAAATGGAAAAGGTTCGATCGGTTTATATTTAATACTTTCCATACTTATCTCAAACTTATTTATTAAGATACATCGTTTTTCAAATCAATGCATTTCTACATCGTGAAAAAATTTTAAGTAAGAGACTTATTTTGCTTTCAAAGTATTTATTTGTCATTATTTTGTTAAGTTCATCGCTATATATTGTGCAGAATAAAACGGTAAATATGAAATAATGCTAAATGATACCTATAAAAATTTATAGACAAGTATCACATAGTTAAAAAATCACAAACTTGTACCGAAGCGTGTCTATAGCTTTCCAAGCTATGTTTTCAGCGACTATATTCAGCGAATCAGTCATTAGAATTTTTAAGAGACTAAAGAATGTCTTTACGGTGCGAAAATAATTGTATGCTAAGTTATGGTGGAATGAGGATATTGCTTCTAGGATTTTTCAACCCTTGTTGAATGAAACAATAGATCAATCGGGATGAGCCGAACCTGAGCATGCAGCGTTTTCGATATAGTTTCGCAAGATCTGAGGTCCCAGGGTGTAGTCGACTTCCCGGGAAGGTAGTCGGGTCGCGGTAGGTGAAGGTGCGACCCATCCAGCGCCGCGGAAACCATTTAAAGGTTCGGCGCCTCCAGGCCGGGAGGTATCCAGGCCAATGGGGAGGGTGTCCGGACCTCAGGGGTAACACCCCAATCCCATATGACCAGGTATGCTTTTAGAACTTAACCGAGCATGTCCAATCAATCAATAAGCCGAGCTATTTGGATATACGTCTTACTAAATATTTTGTAGCAATTTAAATTAATAATATTTACAGTTACCGAAGTCAAGAGTGCCAATTCATATGGAGGCCTAAAGGTGATATTTGTGTTCGAACAAGCATATCAAAGTAGTATGGCAGGGTTGTCCGTAACTGAACTAGGCTCTGTGACAGTGATTAAATATATGCGTTTGTCTTTGATGTTAGTTGAACCTGGCAGCTTAGTGTGAAAGTCTGTAGTTGTAGCATGAGTTGGAACCACTAATCTTATCAGGTACGTTTAGTATATATGACATCTAAACTACGTATATATTGTTTGGTTTTTGCACTTCGGAAATACTTGTGCTCATTATTGCCGTTTTAGCTCATTTTAATTTTGGCTAATTTTAGGTAATCATTAAAAGCCACGTTCGGTCTGAAAGATGGGTGAGTACTAGCATTTTGTCTCCGTCGGCGAAGGACAAAGACTCACCGCTTGCGAAGGCATCGCCTGAATACTATGCAAATAATCTTGTCGCTCCAGTCAACTTCTACGATGCAATACGACAAATACCTCAAAACGCTGTTGTCATTGAGGTGAGCATTGTGCTTCGATTATTTTAGGAGCAGTGTTCTACGGTTATGCCATTATGCTTGAATTTACGCTCTATATTAATGAACTTTTCACAGAAATTTGCGTGCAGAAAGCTGGCATTTTTGCCTCTTTCGGGCGTCCGTAAGAGACAAAAATCTGTTCAAGCTGGCTGTATAACATTTTAGTTTGTGTAGACAGCTATAAGGCAATTTTGTATCTTGTCTTCAGCTGTAAGATATTTTAATTTCTAACAGACGGCTGAAAGATATTTTATTCTTTTACAGCTGTCTGTAAGAGATTTTTGTATATTATAGATTTCTACGGGATTCAATAGTCTTTACATTTAGCCGTATGAAATTAAAATGTGTTACGGACAGTTATAAGGGATTTTAGATTGTAATGCGTACCAGTTAAAAACAAAAGTATGTTAGAGCAAACAGTAACAGACTTCAGAACTTTATGAATAGCTGCAAAAAACATTGGTCTTATATAGCTGGTTATGAGCGAGTAAACTTAATGTCACTCTGCCAACCATCCTGTTTTGTATTTTTGGATAAAATTTGTTACGGAACGCTTTTTGGTCAATCGAAATTCGGTGTAAAACTGTTCGGGAACACAGCGCGCGCGACTGAAATCTAACCATTTTGTGTTCGCAAAAATTGAAGTAAAATTACCCAAATTTTTGAGAACGAAAATTTTTAGATTTAATTGTGCCGTCACTTTTGCATTAAATTTGTTCGCAAACACTGTATAATCCAAATTTAAATGATAATGCATTAGGGAACAGAATTTTTGCAAACTGAAATCGCCAAAATTCTGTTCTAACACAAGGTCTAATTTCTGGCGCTTCTATTTGATTTTGCCAATTTTCGATTAGCGAAAAACCGAATGAAATTAAGTCTGTTTTCCGTAACAATTGTTTACGATATCGGTAATGACAAAATAGGATGGTAGCCGGGGTCGCCTTAATAGTAACTACCGCACAGCTCACGCATAACAGTAAGTTGCCGGAAAACTGAATATATATCACTTAGGTTTACTCATGCATTACAAAAGACAATACTTTGTTGCAGTTAGCCGAAAGAGACAAAAATCAGTTATATACCGATAAGTGAAAGAGATTGAAGTTCATTTTAGCTGTCTGTGAGAGATTTGCTTCTGTTTCGGGCATTTGTAAGAGACAAAATCTCTTATGGCACGCTGTAACCGACAATTCCTATGACAGCAAGAGACGAATAGCTATGTATTTTAAAGGTAGGGAAGTTTTTAGCAATAATTGGGTCATATAAAACGATTAAGATATATACACATACGTAATATAAATCCTATATTTCTGCGGGTGTCTATATAAATAATAACCCTCTCACCATTTGCGAAACATATCAAATGGTGTTTGTTTCGGGCATTTGTAAGAGACAAAAGTCTTTTATGGCAAGCTGTAAACTACAATTCCTATAACGACGGGGGAGAACATGTCTTTTAAATGTAGAATCATCAAGTTATTTAGCAATAATTGGATCGTATAAAATGATTAAGATATACACATACGTAAATATATATAAAACATATTCTTCTGCGGGTGTCTATATAAATAATTGCCCCTCTCAACATTTGGTAAACATATTAAATGGTGTTTGTTTCGTACATTTGTAAGAGACAAAAGTTTATTATGGCAAGCTGTAAATCCTAAGGACGCCCATTATACATCGAAATATCACATCACAATAACTCTGCATATTAAATTCATTAGTTTGGAAAGTTGAAAAAGATGCAATTATATCTGTACAATAGCACAGCTATTAGTAAGCAGTAGGAGTAGTGTTGTAGAAGCAATATAATGGTGAGAAGTAAAGTCCGAAGCACGGCCCTGCCGGGCATATCTTATTTTCATTCGAGCCAGGATCCGGAAATATACTAATTAATCTCTTTCCGTTTTATATAACAAAGTACAAGCCAATTGTTCGCTGATTTCTACCGCTAAATACAAACCAATTTTCTGGAATTTATACTATTAGCGCATATCTCTTGCGGACTTATAATACAGACGATTTATTTACACTGAAAAAACCTGATACTTTTGTGACGGCTAGCCTAGCTTAAGCGGTGTTTCGACAAGCGACTTTACGTAAAGCCGAAAACGGCAAGATAATTCTAAAGTCACATGTATTTGTCTACCGACTGCTAGAGACAAAACTTCTGGGTTTCTGTAATCATTTTTCTGTGAAACCTGCACTAGTGTTGAGCGACGGCCGGAGTTGAGGTCTATCAGTGAATAATATTCTTCGGATCAAAGACATTGGGTGTCTACAACATCAATTAGACAGGTAAAATGTCTGCTTTGGTAAAAATCTGTAGAATTCGTCTCTTGCAGCATGTTATCAGAGACTTTTATCTTTTATAAATGCCTGACACACACAAATCAGCAAAAGCGAGCTAAAACAGACTTAAGTCGCTTTCACTGTACCCGTAAAAGACTTTTGTCTCTTTCGGCTAGCTTCAAGAAACTATTGTCTTTTGTAACCATCTATAATAGTCAATTATCTCTTACAGCTAAGGTTTTGAAGTCTCTTACGGTTGGTTCTAACAGGCTTTTGTCTTTAATTGGTATGCTTTACAAACTAACATCTCATATAACTATCTGTTTTAGTCTCATACGGCTAAATGTTAAAGACTATTGTCTGCAGCGGCAATCTCTAAAATACAAAAATATCTTAGTATTGGTGAGGTGTGTTTCCAGTGTTTTCCATAAGAACAGCATGTTCCAGACATTTCAGCAACAAACTGTGTCATTATTTTCAGCTTTTGTCGAACTGTGAGCTTATAGCTTAAACTACATAGCACAGTACTGCTAGTGTCATATTGTTTTTTTATACAAATCTGAAAACTAGAATTGCCTATCCAAGAAAAAGTGGCGTTAGGAAAACAGGATTAAATACATCTTTCATCCGCATTTAATGCACGAGCATGTCATCGTAACCGTTAAAGGAAAGCATCATGCTAGTCATTGTTTACCAATACGATGATCGGAATATTGATATCACACGATTGAATTTCAAACTGGTGCTTTGATAGTTTAGGTGTTCGTAATACTGACTCTATGTTGTTATACTCTGTACTCCTATAAAGTCTGAATTTTTAATTATGAAACAAAATTTGGATGACGAAGAAGTTTTCAGTGGAAATGCTTTTCCTATATATCAAATAATGCTCGCTCCATAGCAATAATACACCTTTTTAGCAACTACACTTCGACCTTTACCATCCTAAATTCGTAGAAATGCACCATTATTGCATTGGAAATGAAAACTTGACGCATAACGTGATTTAATGCTAAATATTGTGCCTTTTACAATTTTTGTCATTATCCAAGGTAAAGTTGCGATGGTGATGGCCTAAATATAATTTTATTGAAATGATTAATTTTCATTAATTCCAGCTGCTACCGCAGAGAACTTTTCGGTTTAGTACCTATAACTTATGTAGGGTCAAGTTTTTTTTGTTCGTTTTCGTTTTTTAATTTGTAATTTTTCAAATTTTATTAATTGAGGATCTTGTTTTCGCTGCAGTAGAGAATATAGTTATTTTCAAAAATTAAACTTCATAGATTGAAATTTTTGGTCGTACAACAACGTCTTTGCAAGCGTTGGAAAACGTTTGTTGATTCCGCGCGTTGTATTTAATATTTATGTAACCAGGTATACGTATGAGCTAATGATGTACGATATTCTTACTTGCTTGGACGCATTGTACCATCAGCTTGCTATAATGTTTTTGATTATATTCAGGTAGCTCCTCACGCACTATTGCAAGCTGTAATTAAACGAAGCGTAGACAAATCGGTTATTTGCACTGGTCTAATGAGTAGTCGTGAAGACAATACGTTGGATTATTTTTTGACGGCATTGGGAAAGCTTTATATCGAAGGTATGTGCGTTCATTTCTTTTAGTTTACGAGAATTCGATATATATTGATTAACACGTTTTAAGGCAATGTACTTTTGCATTATTAATATATGCAGAATACAGCATTTACTTTATTTACGTTGTGGGAAAACAGTTTCTGGTCTGTATACATTCAACAAGATTGACATACCAACGTTTATTAAAAATAGTGAGTGATTACGCACCTGTATAATTTACATTACAGCTTGCATATTAAGCTAAACAGGAGCGAGTAGCGCTATTCAAAACTGAGGGGCCGCCTTTAAAAGTAAGGAAAATTGCTGGAGTACCCTACGGCGGCCATACATTGGTTAAACATGGGGAGGTTGGTCCCTACCGCTACTCTTGTGGCGCCCCTGAAACAAATATTGGCTTAGTAATTCTTTTACATAGCATAATATAGCAGAATTGACTTTGACATGAACAATAGAAGCTGGTTTGTTAGCATTCCACTAATCCATTTCGTTGTGCACAACCTTTACTCTCTAAATTTTATTGAAAAGGTGATTTAGCATATATATATTGGAATTAGAACATAATTGGAATACGGTACTAAGCATAATTTTATTGATTGATGTTTTACTGTTTTAGGTTTGAGTGTAACTAATTACGCATTAGCCCAAACATAAATGTAATCATGCACATTCTATCAAAGATTGTGCTTAAAACATGATTACTTTATTAGTATTTTATGGCGCATTGCACGGGTATGGCTGTCATTTTTATATAATAACCTTGCATACTGATTTTGTTCTGATATATCCTAATAAATTTTCTGCTAGTTTCCCCGAAACAAGATATTATAAAATAAATTTTTTTGATATTAAAGTGTGCGCGAAATGTGTTTCAAATTACAATTTCAAATCATCATCTTATACATCGTTATCTTAATGTACACTTGTGCAATGTATCCTTTTGTGTAACTGTTCTACCCTATTCTATACTTTCAGCCCTTTCTGTTCTACCTATTCTATACGTTCTACCCTATTCAATACTTTACTATACCCTACACTGCTCTATACTTTTAGCCCTTTCTGTTCTACCTATTCTATACGTTCTACCCTATTCTATACTTTACTATACCCTACACTGTTCTATACTTTCAGCCCTTTCTGTTCTACCCTATTCTATACGTTCTACCCTATTCTATACTTTACTATACCCTACACTGTTCTATACTTTCAGCCCTTTCTGTTCTACCCTATTCTATACATTATACCCTATTCTATACTTTACTATACCCTACACTGTTTTATACTTTCAGCCCTTTCTGTTCTACCCTATTCTATTCGTTCTACCCTATTCTACACTTTAGTTTACCCTACACTGTTCTATACTTTCAGGTTTATTCATTTATTCATTGTTAAAATTAGCTTCCACATTTTGCATAATTATGTAAAACATCTGTAGCATTTTTAAATATTAAATGACTATGTAACTTTAAGCAGAAACCCGCAAACTTTAGCATAATTTTTTAAGTGACACACGCCGCTAAAATTGCACTGAAATTGTGCTATATCAAAAATAGTGAGTTTTCAAACATCGTTCTTACTTTACTCTCTTGCATAGGAGAAAAATGTTACATGGTGTAGAGATCCATAAGAAAAATTAAAACTATTCAGTAACGGTGTGGACGTACTTGTTTTATATGCATCCAGGGGCGGTGATCCCTAAAAAGTAGGGGATGAGCATAATTTTGATTTAGTTCTTATCCCCGGATCTTGAGTTCTTGGGGGGAGGGTCCCATCATCCCTTTCGGAATCGCTACCAATGTACGCAGGATGTATGTACATTTAAAGATTCCACTAATATATTGTATGTTACAAAATAAATAGTAAGTTCGCTCTTACTGAAAATAACACCACTAAGTTGCCATTGCGTATTTTACCTACAATTTCCTCTTCGTCAAAGGCCCGCATAAGGCGTCAAACCGAGCACTGAGATAATATTGTGACATTGATGTTGTTTTAAAACTTAAATTGTCCTAAATTGAGTATTTGAAGCGATATGTTGAACAAAATATTCATATTATTTGGGATTTGTGTGCTGAGCAATTTATATGAACCAAACCAGTGTGGATTTTGCAGCTTTTACAGTGGTTTGAACGTCTCGTAATCAATAGTAAAATACGTATATATTTGGATTGCATAAAACCTTCTAAAACTCTAGAGTTGGTATAGTTGTCGAGAATAAGCGGAATTTACAGTCCGGTTTCGCATCTTTGTAACGGCCGCACAAGCTGTCATAGTTACATCGAAACCATTTTCCGCAGTTTCTTTCAATTAGCTAAGCCAAGAATGAACAACGGAAGAGTATGACACTTCCATCCACTCTAATTTTCACCATAACTTCATCACACAGGCGTTTTCTATCTTACTCCTCTCAATTACGGCGGCTTATCATGTCCAGATCCTCCCTTCACCTTTTGTGAGGATGCCTTGGACACCCCTGGTTTTGTGGGGTTGTAGATTGGAGCCCATAGTTTTGATTGGGCGTCGGTTGAAAACTAGCATTGGTTCAGACGATCCCCTAGAAATTATGGAGGTGGCCAACCTACCCCGCGCCCCTCAAAGTGAAAATGGTCCGAGCTGCCCCCCCACGAAACCTGGTTATCTGTTCATGACGACCCCTCCCCAGAAATGCGCGGGATGGTAAGACCGAACACGGGTTGACATTGTCATCAAACATGGCTTGACGTTAGAGTGCAGGGAAGTGTCATTCTGTTCTCCTATACACTCCTGGTAAAACGAATCCGTTACATATTGTTAAATATTTAGCATTTTCGTTTGTTGAAGGTTTACCGCTACAAGTAATGAAGTTATATCCTGAAGTATCATATCCAGTTCCTCGTGGTACACCGATGATTAGTCCATTGATGCGATGGGATCATTCTGCTAATTGGTCTTATGTGAACTTTAATTCCATTTTTAAAAACAGCAACACCGCATGTTGTTCGTTTCAAATTGATCCTTTTGTTGCTGGCGATAAAAATGTAAGTTATATTTATTTACGGATTGCCGTGGTGTATTATACATATTCATAGTAACTATTCTAAGGTGACATGATAAATGCCCGCTTTGAATCCGTATCAGATGATGGGCTTCCAGTGCAATGCTAGTTGTTGTCGATTGTTGAATAACTATGGTACTAGGAGCTTACTTGGAAATTAGTTGCTGTGACGTAAATACTGGTCACTTTTTCAAATTTGACGCAGGAAATTTTTAGATTGCGTATCTAGTTCTTATTAATAGGGACTGTTTCAACTGTGGTATGTAGATAATTATGTTTCAACTGTGTTATGTGTGACAGCAAGTAACATTTATTTTCACATGTAATTGTGAGAGCGAACGCTTGTTTTTTCGTCAACTATCACGATATATTATCCCATAGAAGAGCACATGAAGTTTTGTTTTTGGCTATGATTTCAGGCTAAACGAAAAATATTTATCACTTTCAAAACTTAAAGTACTTTTTCAAAAGCGTTCTCAAATTCAAAATAGCTTAGCAAAGTTTCATGAAATCGTAGAATTTTGTTCAGAAAATTTGTTAACATCATACCACATTCGGTATTGCAACAAGTCAAGATACATGGATGAACGGAATTTCACGCGCTATGTGATTCTAAAGTGTATACTAATTATGATGATTACTGATGATATGAATAAAAAGTTTTATACTTCAGAAAAGTTAAATTAAGTTAAGTTGAGTTAAGTTAAGTTTAATAAAGAGTTGCTAATTTTGTGATTTCTATAATTTTCCATGATTCATCGCATTTGTCAATATCTCCTACCTTTCAAACAAGATGGTATTTATCTCTGTATTCGCAATTACCGCGGTGGATTTTCCTTATGGAATTTAACTTTTGATTTCATAGTAAAAGTAAAATGTTTATAATATGCATAAAGCGTTTTTAATGCAACAAATTGTTGTAAGTATTTTCGATAGGCCTTATCGCGGATTTTTTATCGTGCTTTGGTGAAAATTCCTTTTGTTTTAATGCTGTTTCGTTGTTACATTTATAAACTTTGACTATTGCAGGAATACAAACATCTGCTACACCATGTCCTCGACGGACGAGCACTGTTCCCAATGGCTGGATTTTTTGTGCTTGCATGGAAAGCACTTTGTAAAATGAATGGAACCGATATGGAGAAGACGGCTGTGGTAATTGAAAATGTTCGGCTATTTCGTGCAACTCCACTTACGGAAGGAGGTAGGTGCAACTTTGTTGTAGTCCCTGTATTGACCTCGTCATTTTGATTTAACATAATTAGGTTTGTTTGTGCTTGTATGGAAAGCGCTTTGTAAAATGAATGGAACTGATATGGCGAAGACGGCTGCGGTAATTGAAAATGTTCAACTGTTTCGTGCAACTCCACTCACTGAATGAGGTAGGAGCAACGTTGTTGTTGTCACTGTATTGACCTGTTCATTTTGATTTAACTTAATTAGGTCTGTTTGTGCTTGCATGGAAAGCATTTTGCAAAATGAATGGAACCGATATGGAGAAGACGGCTGTGGTAATTCAAAATGTTCGACTGTTTTGTGCAACTCCACTTGCTGAGGAAGGTATTTGCATGTTGTTGTTGTCTCTGTATTGACCTGGTCATTTTGATTTAAAATGATTAGGTTTGTTTGTGCTTGCCATGAAAGCAATTTGTAAAATGAACGGAACTGATATGGAGCAGACGGCTGTGGTAATTGAAAATGTTCGACTGTTTTGTGCAACTCCACTTACCGAAGCAAGTAGAGCCAGCGTTGTTGTTGTCTCTGCATTGACTTCGTCATTTAGATTTAAATTGATTAGGTTTGTTTGTGCTTGTATGGAAAGCGCGATATCGAGAAGACGGCTGTGGTAATTGAAAGTGTTCGACCGTTTTGTGCAACTCCACTTACCGAAGGAGGTAGGTGCAGTGTTGTCGTTTCTGTATTGTCCTCGTCATATTTATTTAAAATGATTAGGTTTGTTTGTGCTTGCATGGAAAGCACTTTGTAAAATGAACGGAACCGATATCGAGAAGACGGCTGTGGTAATTCAAAATGTTCCACCGTTTCGTGCATCTCCACCTACCGAAGGAGGTATTTGCACGTTGTTGTCTCTGTATTGTCCTCGACGTACTTATTTAAAATGATTAGGTTTGTTTGTGCTTGCATGGAAAGCAATTTGTAAAATGAACGGAACTTATATGGAGAAGACGGCTGTGGCAATTGAAAATGCTCAACTGTTTTGTGCAACTCCACTTACCGAGGAGGTAGGTGCAGCTTTGTTGTTGTCTCTGTATTGACCGCGTCATTTTGATTAAAAATGATTAGGATTGTTTGTGCTTGCATGGACAGCACTTTGTAAAATGAATGGAACCGATATGGAGAAGACGGCTGCGGTAATTGAAAATGTTTAACTGTTTCGTGCAACTCCACTCATTGAATGAGGTAGGAGCAACGTTGTTGTTGTCACTGTATTGACCTGTTCATTTTGATTTAACATAATTAGGTCTGTTTGTGCTTGTATGGAAAGCATTTTGCAAAATGAGTGGAACCGATATGGAGAAGACGGCTGTGGTAATTCAAAATGTTCGACTGTTTGTGCAACTCCACTTACTGAAGAAGGTATTTGCACGTTGTTGTTGTCTCTGTATTGACCTGGTCATTTTGATTTAAAATGATTAGGTTTGTTTGTGCTTGCCATGAAAGCAATTTGTAAAATGAACGGAACTGATATGGAGAAGACGGCTGTGGTAATTGAAAATGTTCGACTGTTTTGTGCAACTCCACTTACCGATGCAAGTAGAGCCAGCGTTGTTGTTGTCTCTGCATTGACTTCGTCAGTTTGATTTAAATTGATTAGGTTTGTTTGTGCTTGCATGGAAAGCGCGATATCGAGAAGACGGCTGTGGTAATTGAAAGTGTTCGACCGTTTTGTGCAACTCCACTTACCGAAGGAGGTAGGTGCAGTGTTGTCGTTTCTGTATTGTCCTCGTCATATTTATTTAAAATGATTAGGTTTGTTTGTGCTTGCATGGAAAGCACTTTGTAAAATGAACGGAACCGATATCGCGAAGACGGCTGTGGTAATTCATAATGTTCGACCGTTTCGTGCATCTCCACCTACCGAAGGAGGTATTTGCACGTTGTTGTCTCTGTATTGTCCTCGACATACTTATTTAAAATGATTAGGATTGTTTGTGGTTGCATGGACAGCACTTAGTAAAATGAACGGAACCGATATCGAGAAGACGGCTGTGGTAATTCAAAATGTTTGACCGTTTCGTGCAACTCCATTAACCGAAGGAGGTATTTGCACGTTGTTGTTGTCTCTGTATTGTCCTCGTCATATTTATTTAAAATAATTAGGTTTGTTGTGCTTGCATGGAATGCACTTTATAAAATGAACGGAACCGATATGGAGAAGACGACTGTGGTGATTGAAAATGTTCGACCGTTCTGTGCAGCTCCACTTACCGAAGGAGGTAGGTGCAGCGTTGTTGTTCACGTTTGGTTCAAAACGCTCTATTCACAATCGTTTTTATTAGTGAAAATTCAATTTGTAGCCTGTAATACCAATTACGAATTTCTAATTTATATCCTTCCATCTGTCTATAAAAGCACGCTTTGTATTTTATCTCACTTGATTTAAGATTCAGTCTTAAGGCGTGTTCACACGCTCAAACTTTTTGCTCAAATTTTGATCAAAATGTGAGCTCAAATTTTGATCAAAGTTTGAAAGCATCTTTTTTGCATTTTGGGTGAGTTTGAATGTGTGAACACTGTTCAAAATTTTTCAGAATATTCATGTAGCCAATCACGGGCAAGATTTATTACTTGAAAAAGTTTGAACTCAAATTTTGTTCTCGAATTTTGAAATATCGCAATTTTTCGTTAAAAATTACCGTCAAATTTTAATTAAAATTTGGTCAAATTTTGAGTTTAAATTTTTAGCTAAAAATCTGAGCAAAAAGTTTGAGCGTGTGAACATGCCTTAAGGCTATACTTAGTAGTTGAAACAGAGCTATTGATTTTACTCTGCCATGACTGTTTAACTCTGGTTCCGTGCTTAATTTAATGTTTGTCTACCTGCTCTGCTTAGTTTAAATTTATTCAAGATAATAGTAAAATGGTATTATTATGTCTACACATTTCTATTACAATTTGGCTGTCGTATCCTATCGGTATAAAAATAAGACGTCTAGTTAACACAACAACTTCAACACTTAACTGTGGTTCTGTGCTTTAATTTGATGTCTACCTATCTGCCTTGGTTAACATAAATTTATTCAATGAATATAGTAAAATTATTTTATTATGTCTACACATTTATGTTACAATTTGCGTGTCGTATCCTTTAGGTATAAAAATAAAACCTCTAGTTAACAGAACAACTTCGACATTTAACTGTGGTTCTGTGCTTAATTTGATGTCTGCCTACCTGCGTTGGTTAACTTAAATTTATTCAAGATAATAGTAAAATGGTATTATTATGTCTACACATTTCTATTACAATTTGGCTGTCGTATCCTATCGGTATAAAAATAAGACGTCTAGTTAACACAACAACTTCGACACTTAACTGTGGTTCTGTGCTTTAATTTGATGTCTACCTATCTGCCTTGGTTAACATAAATTTATTCAATGAATATAGTAAAATTATTTTATTATGTCTACACATTTATGTTACAATTTGCGTGTCGTATCCTTTAGGTATAAAAATAAAACCTCTAGTTAACAGAACAACTTCGACATTTAACTGTGGTTCTGTACTTTAATTTGATGTCTGCCTACCTGCGTTGGTTAACTTAAATTTATTCAATAATAATAGTAAAATAATTTTATTATGTCTACACATTTCTGTTACAATTTGGGTGTCGTATCCTATAGGTATAAAAATAGAACGTCTCGTTAACAGAACAACTTCGACACTTAGAGAAAATTCTCTTCTCCCCTTTAAGTAAAAAATTGCATCGATATTCTTTAGACACTTTTATAGTGTTGCCACAGGCATTACAGTCGGCGTCCATGGAGTCCGTATCCGGTTTTGGTTGGTATTATTAAAAATTTAAAAAAAATTTCGTGAGATTTTATAACTTTTGGGAGATTAAATTCCTAGCTGATAATCCTAATCATGTTATCACAACAAAAAGGATAATTTATATTGCATGAATACTAAAAATTAATGGTGCAATGTAATTTACTTCACCACTTTCCTCACATTTCTGTGGGATTCTTTAATTCTGAATAGCGCGCAACGTCCGTGCTAAACGATATCATGGAGTACCAAACCACAATTTAGGCTAAATTTATGGTATGTTTTGGCGCAAATGTACGGCATCTGGCATGATTTTATGATTTTACCTGCATTTTTTCGAGATAATTAAACAACAAAACTGTTATCTCCCCCTCCCCTTAGCAATGCAAACAGATAGAAGCTTGTAATTATCACAGATTTTGTTGTTGTTCTGTTATTTGGCTCAACCTTCATGTGTTTTTCTGGTGGTGACGCTGTGCATGCCTTGCATTTGTAACGGGAAAAAATAAATCTCACATTTTAGTTAAAATTGCTCCATTACTACATCCCGCAGCTTACATTTTTTTGTGGTAATGACATTTGACCGCTTACTTTCATGTAAATTGGTAAATATTATTCATGTCGGAATTTGCAAATTGATGCAGTGCTACCAAATTTTTATTATAGTTCGATTCGATGTTTACATGACTCCGAATGATCCTGACTTCAAGATTTTGCACGGAGACACCATAGTTGCATCGGGACAAATTCACGTAAGATTTATCGATAAGAAATAATATTATACAGTCATTATATTTTTACTTCTGTTTGGAGTTGTTCACAATTAAAATGCACATATTAGCTTATGTGTAATAAATATTATATTTTAACAAAATTATGTTTTGATGCGAAATCCGCATTTCGACACGTAAGTCCTAAATCCATGAAACGATACTGGAGGGTCTAAATAAATCAATATTTAGAGACCATACAATTTTAGTCGAGTATGAGTATATGATAAATGCGAAAATTCTTATAGCTTAATATCTTACGATTTAATAGTTGCATTTTTTTATTTGATGTTAGGAAAAGTTAATAAGGCTAAAACTCTGAAACGGATGTGAAACAAAAACATATCCTATCTGTTTGAGCAAGATTCCATGTATACGTTATGTAAAAGAGTATAACACTGCGCCTCGCCATATCTGATGATATAGTCGTTTTCGCCGTGTTATACAAATAGGATAAGTTAATTAGCGAAATTATTACTAATTAACTGGTTATACACAAATTAGTGAAATTTTACCAGTTTGCGTATAGCCAGATAATTAGTAAAATTTTATAAATTTGTGTGATCAGTGAATTAGTGAAATTCATGAATTTGTGTATAACAAATGAATTGCCAAACATCTTGCCAATTTGTGTATAACCGGAAAAAAGATAAATCTTACTAATTAACTGTCAACTCCTACATTAGTCAAATTCTGTTATATTATTGGTTATACATAAATTAGTAAAAGGTTACGAATTTACTATCTATACTCAACTTAGCATAATTTTAGTAATCGACTGGTTATATCTAAAAAGCTTCAAAATTTGTGTGAATAATCTGTGAATTTAGTAATATTTTACTAATTCACTTGTTACATGAATCAGTAAGATTTGTCACCTGGTACACTTATGGAGTGAGCCGAAAAATGACATCACGGAATAAAGTAAAACGTAAGAATATGGACGAGTATGACAATTATAAACTACAAAGCATTATCACGGATTCATGGTTTTAATAAATTTACGTCGCAGAAAAATACTAAGCTTGTTATCACTCCAACAATTTGCCTGTGATATAAGTTTTCCGTATTACCAACCCGATACTGCTAAGCACGTCTTGAGGAGCACCACGCTTCACGAGAATAGTGTAAATACCGTATGTCTGAGAAATATTTAACACCCACATATTGTTAGGCGCAGAGCACCGTCAGTAAGGTAATGTATAATACTCGCTTAGGGGCTTCAAAGTAGGGCCTAAGGAACACCACGGTCCATGAGAATAGCATACATTCACAATCTCTGAGAAATAAATAACACCCACATATTTTTGGGCGCAGAGCACCGTCAGTACGACAATGTGTAATACTATTTCAGAGTATTTTATTGCCAGAAATATAAGCTTCTGCTTGGTACTATATATTATTTGCTTGTAAGCATATATTTGCTAAATTTTCCACGTTTAAGCCTGGTTTGTTGTTCCGAATTTGATAATCTAGCGAAAATTATTATTAGGTATTAAATAAAACAGTGTATAAGTTAAAGTTTCTCTTTGATAAAAATTTTTTAGCTGTTCTTCTAAAAAATTTTTAAGGCCATAGAAGATGTGAATAAACCGTTTTTCTACGACTGTTGGACGCCTGTAGATGAAACCGAAGGAGGAATTGAGGGTTGCACAGAAATTGAACTGGAGAAGGCTGACATTTACAAACAAATGCGACTGAAAGGATACGAATACGGGCGACATTTTCAGTAAGCGTTTAGGGTATGAGTCACAGATCGGTTGCGTGTCGTTGCACAGGTCGTATTTATCGTAATGGTCTTTAATATTATTAGATTAGTACGCTTTCTGACAGATATCCGGCGTTAAAACAAAAATGCGGACCTCTAGCTCTGTTGTTTTCTGTATTGGACTGTGACTTTGACCGCGAACATGGCGGTCAAAAAACATTAATGACTCAAAAAACGTCAATTTTACTTGTATCTTAACGTATTCCTTTTCTTATCACTGTGTATCCGTACTAATTTATTGGTAAAGCAATTTGATTAATAATGCGTTTTGAATAATATATATCATACATGGGCGAGGTCCGAAGTCCCAGTGGGATAGTGGATGCTTCGGTTGGCGGAGGTCGTCGCTAGCGGGGATAAGGCGGTCTTGAGGTTATCTGGGGGATAAATTGTCAAAATTTTTTGGGACTCAGTTTATCAATTTTCCACTATATGTTCCCAATTTTCCGGATTTCGCATTTTTTGTTCATTTTCCCGATATTGACGGCGCCCCGAGGGGAGGGGGTCCGATCCTCAGGTGGAATAACGAACCTGTATTGCCCTACAAGCATGTATTATATATACATATATCATACATGCAGACACCGAAGTGTCAGGCGGTAGGAGGAGGTCATTTCAGGGTTGGGGTGGTCGAGCCTCCGGGAATCAGGTTGCCTGCCTCCAATGGTGGGATGGGCGACGCCCTGGGGGGGGGGTTGGGGTTCTACCCTCAGGGCATAATCTCCCTGCCTATGAGCATATTATATTCCAGGGAACAGTCGGGGTCGAATTTACCAGAACCTGAACCAGCATCCGGAAACATCCATTTAAAGCTTATGCGAAACCGGAGCTTGGTCATCTATACTTATATGTAGTAAAAATGACGAAGGAAGAAATAAAGGTCCTGTGGATTTAAAATGTATTAAAACAAATTTTGCATTAAACTTAATGTATTGCGATGACATTATTGCTTCTCCGAAACCTTGAAGAAGATGAGGAAGCTAATACTGTTTATTTATCGATCAATATGTCGGTTTTTATATCCCTGAGCAAAAAATGTTTTCCACTATATTGCCTTGCGTCAAACTGAATGACCTTTTAACACATGGAGCGTATTACAAGACTATTCCGTTCTGTGTTCAGTTTTCCATCGCATCAATTTACTAGACATACGTTTGTTACATGTTATTCCATAGTAAACTTCAAATTATTTGTGTATATGAAATGTTATCCCAATTTTTGCTAATGTTCATCCTATTCTTGCAAAAATATGTATAGTTCTCCGGGCAGGTTTGGCGCGGGGGCGCTGTTCGGGGGATGCGGGGGGGGGTGTGAATCCCCAGGGGTAGCGGTACCTCAGGGGGTAAAGCAGGGCCTCGAGGGTGGGGTTGGGGTTCGGGGCTTCAGAGGAGGAGATTCCCTGAACTCCTGCTTGGACATGTATGATATATATCATATATTTAATAAATATAAACAATATTTAGGCAATGCGCTGGAATCCGAGCTGGAATGCAGGATATCAGAAATTTTTTTATTCTGGTTTAAATAACGCGAAGGGATAATAATGTCTGCTTCCGGCTCATAGTCAAAATTTTATCGAGTACTGATGAGCTAAAGCTTGTCCCCGCACCCACCCACTAAAACATGACTACATCATTGCGAGTAGTGTACGCAAGCCACGGAGCTATTTAGATGTTGTCTACTCGTCTGCTTATAAGAACAAGTTGGTTATAACGGCACACATACAGCTATTTCCCACCGGACTAACTCGGTTGACACAACGCGTTGCGTTATGCTCTTGTCAATGTTTGTATATTATATGGTTGAGAAATATGTAGTCCAAAAGTTAATTATTCTTTCAATGTTCGAATTGATTTTTGTATTGTGCAATCTTTGGTAAACCGTGCCGGCAACAACATAACCACGTTTTCTTGATCCTAAAAGACGTACACAAACCATGAAATTATCATGTAGCTGTTGCTGGGCTCCATAAAAATAAATTCCGCATAGCAGCGCAAGAGCCTGAACATTTTCGGTTGATATATCTGTCTAGCAAGTTGAGTATATAAGCATTTCGTTAAACTATCTGCTAAAGAGCTATAAGCCATTTTAAAAATGTTACTGAAGGTTATTAAGTTGGTGTTTCTGAAAAACTACTACGAATATTGGAGTACCAAAACTGCATAATACGTAACAAATAATAAAAACAAAACTGCCGTGAATTGATCGGCCTCTGTATAGAGAAAGTACTGTAATGTACTAGAGAAAGCCTCCCCAGTAGCCCACAATGAGCTCTGTATTATGTTTAAAAGCAAGAACAGCTTAAACCGGGGGTTCGGGGGCGGCAGCCAACCCACTTAGTGTCAGGATTGTGTAAGCCTTATATAAAATAGGAAGGCTTAGGTTCAGATAGCGGTATCACTTATTCGGTTACCGTAGTGATTTTCTCTACACGGGTACCAATGTATCTTCTATGGCTTAAGTTAAATATCCGGTGCCCAAAACGATATGGATTTTTCTAACTTCGATTTTGAAAAAAAAAATAATTTGACTAAATGTGCATTTTGTGAGGATTCAGAAACTTGCAATTCTTATTTAGTTTTAACTTAGCTTCCGCTTTCTTCATGTTAAACTCATTCAAGGCTTTGTCTTCGTGCCATTAATGTCACTTAAACACTAACGTGGTACAAAGCTCAACTTTACAGCGTTTATAGGAACATATATATTACGTAAATAGTTTTTTGTGTTGATATAAAGCGAAAACGGTCATAATTAGGGCAAAACGAATCGCACATTCGGTATTCGTGTCCAAAACTTTCATTCAGATGCCTAGTTTCGTCAAAATCAAGGATAAAAAATTTTTTTAATGTCGTTTGGGGTCCTGGATATTTAACTTATGCCTCTGCTAGATGCATACGTGATTTTCATCGGTGTTTATTTTGTGGCGTACCGGCATTACATAAAATTGATCTAATGCTTCTAAGCCGCTAAATATGAATCCAAGTTGTATTTATGTGCAACAGTAAACTTTGTCCAGGATCGTCATGAAATTTTTCAATCGAAAAATTGCGGTACTGAAATGATCGAGGTTGAACTCTGAAAGACAGTTTGCGATAGACGGTATATAATTACGCATTACATAACGTATTAAGATGTCCAAAATGAAAACAGCCAACGCTAGCTCTTTTATTTAGCTAGTTAACATTCGGACCATTGGATTATTCCCGAAAATTCAGCTTAAGCCACAGAACCTTACCTATACAACCCCAGGTGCTATTCAAACAATGATATTGCTTTCAAATGTGTCAAATTTATTTCAGGGGTATTCAAAAATCTTGCAACTGTGGACATAGCACACAAATACAATGGACCGGGGAGTGGATTTCGTTTATGGATTTTCTCGCTCAAACTTCATTATTACGCGTTCGGGACAACAAGCAACGCCTTCCAACAAAACTGCGATATCTACGAATTGATCCACAGCGGCATTTAAATTCTATTTGCCATGATGGTATACAAAACCTGCATTATAATTATTAATTATAATACTATTATTAATTATTTCGTGTATAATAATTACCGAGCAATATTGTCGTAACCGCTGTTTGTCCTTAGGGTTGATCATATTATGGCGCGACATTATTTTTATGGGCGAACTTTTACGAATTATTATGACATTGTACGGCGTAAATATCAATGTTTTGCTGTCTTAAAAAATTATACATATGGCGTCAGTTACTAGTATGCAATTGCGGAACAGTTGGTCGGATTTCTCAGGATCCTCGCAAATTGATCATAATATATCAACATATCTATAATGTCTTATGACGCAGAAGTGCGTCCGAGAAAGATTTTCGCAAACCCAGATTGCCTACTCCCTGCCGAGGTAATGTCCTACTAAACTGACGGATCTTACGATCCTATTGCGTTAACACAGCACTTCTCAAACCTTATTCTTGTGTCCTATTGTATTTTTCAGAGCAAGATACAGTTCTGGAACGGTTTGTATGACCACAAAATCTATGCATATATTCTTGTATTGTAAATTTATGACCAAGAATAGCGTACACTAACTGCATTGCAAAACACTCATATAAGTTCCGAACACCAAGAGAGTCATAATTTATGCACATGTTTTGTACAAATGCAATCTGATACGCTATTTACGCAGAAATTTACACATTGTGATTCTGCTTAACTTCGTTTAGTATGGTTTTTGGTACACGGCTGGTAGATAGTTTTATGCACTGTTAGTGTGACCCAAGTCAAGGTGTTGGGCGTATATCCTTAATAAGAAAAGGTTAATGTGGGAAATTTCGCAGGCAGCAATGCGACAGCTGCCTGACTTAGGTTTACGTTTAAGGCTAAGCCTCAAGCTTAGACTTAGTACATCGAGGACCGCACAGCCTGCATGTAGCTTACGCGTGTGAATTTGATTTTTGACCTTACTTTTACCCAAAAAAAACCATTTTACGTTTTGGCCCTCGATACAAGAAAATTGTTAAATATCCGATCGGCACAAGAATAGTGCTAACTAGCGGAACAAATCTTATTATCAAATTAGGAAGGAATAAGGGTAGGATTCATTATATAATTAGTTATGTATACTACATTTTAGTTATAAGATTATTTTTAGAAAATACAGACGTGAGTATAATCAAATGTCGCGCCGACTTCGGTAGCAATGGTTTAATTGCCGGAGGTATTGAGCTTAGAGAAATGGAATTTGCATCAGTACCGCGTCGATTACCAACGTCGCAAAAGGTTTGTGTTTCGAATTATATTTTAATTGTTCGTTTTTAGATTAGCAATCGATTGCAGATGAAATATGAGTACAATTATTTCACTGCACCACATGACAGATGATAAAATTGAATTTCCTTATACAGAAATTAAACAAATAAAATGTTGAGTGAAAACACTGACACTGGATGTATTAATATCGATATTAACTAGTCTTGACATGTTTTTTACTGAAAATGGGAACAAAAAATATCTTTTTGATCTTCTTTTCATAAATTATACAAAAATCAGCGCACTATAGTTCTATATTCGAACAGAAATATTATTTTTTGAATGTTTAATATAGTAAGAGCATGATCTAGCGGTATTATGGTATCATAACATGTGCTTAACATGGAATGATGTTGACGCTACCGCGAGTTTCTCATAAAATCATAGCACTGTCTGTAAAACTTATATGCAAAATATGTATACAGAATATAATAGTTATATATTTGTTTTTATATACAATTACCATTTTAAGCAGTATGCCGCGGCTTGGGAATTATTGAGATACCTATAGTAAACGTAATGTTCGTGGACTAAATAGTCTCTGGCTTAAAAGTTATAGGGCTCAGCTGACCGCATCGTGACAAAAGCCCAGTCCGGCTCGACAGTCGATGACAAACGCAAAGCCTAGCTAGGCTGTTCAAAATTTTGATAGTCGAGCTGGACTCCCTGAGTGACATAGTGACATAGTAGCTAGCCCATTTGAACGCGTGACATAATTAGGAACAGACGCATCTTATCGTAAATGGTGCATAAGTCGCCGGATTCCCATCTGCTATAAAATTGTTGGACTTTATTGAAAATTGGAAAATGAGAATCAAAAACGAAAGCGAAACCAAAACCATACAGAGAATCTTCATGCCTAACCAATTATGCTAGTCGCCACAAGATTATCATGCAGAGATAAGGCAGAAATTCGTTTGTACCATTGTCGCAGCAAACTTCAGCTTGGACATTGCCAAAAGTAGTAAAAGGCAGAACTAGATGATCATATCTTTATAAATAAGCAAATAGGTTATGTTTCTTTTCTATAAGGCTGTGGATTTGGTACAAATATTGAGCATTTTATTCGAATTTTAGTGCACTAAAGGCCGAACGGTACTGTGGAATAAAATATTCGCAAATTATATTGTGGGTTTGATATATACAAATTTTTAAATATGTAAATTCACTACGTTTGTGTAGAAAATTTCAGCATACATGGTAGTGTTGCTTCGGTGGAACATAATCGGTTACGTATGACACTGAATTGTGTCAGAGCCCAATATTGATGGCAAGGCAATGAATGAAAAATGTAGTTGCAAGTGGGAATATAGACGGTTGTCCCACCGTCACCGTCATTTTCAAATAAGCTACGCCCAAAAATTATCTATGCATCAACCGTACCGCGCGAAAGTACTATGTCAAAGCCTGCGAGCGATATAGTTCTTGCAGGAATACCATCGGAACAATATAGTTAATTTAACTTTTTGTTCAATATCATCAACATAATGAAAGGACAGTTTGCTAAAATATAGTTACTGTCTGCCATCTTACCAGCTTGTATCCAAATACGATGACTGCAATAGTCTATTAAGGAGAACACAATTCTAGTCCAATAACTTTTTGTTCAATATCATCAACATAATTGAAGGACAGTTTGTTAAAATATAGTTACTGCTTGCCGTCTTACCTGCTTGTATCCAAATACGATGACTGCAATAGTCTATTAAGAACACAATTCTAGTCTAATAACTTTTTGTTCAATATCATCAATATAATTAAAGGACAATTTGTTAAAATATAGTTACTGTTTGCCGTCTTACCTGCTTGTATCCAAATACGATGACTGCAATAGTCTATTAAGGAGAACACAATTCTAGTCCAATAACTTTTTGTTCAATATCCTCAACATAATTAAAGGACAGTTTGTTAAAATATAGTTATTGTTTGCCGTCTTACCTGCTTGTATCCAAATACGATGACTGCAATAGTCTATTAAGGAGAACACAATTCTAGTCCAATAACTTTTTGTTCAATATCATCAACATATTTAAAGGACAATTTGTTAAAATATAGTTACAGTTTGCCGTCTTACCTGCTTGTATCCAAATACGATCACTGCAATAGTCTATTAATGAGAACACAATTCTAGTCCAATAACTTTTTGTTCAATATCATCAACATAATTAAAGGACAGTTTGTTAAAATATAGTTACTGTATGCCGTCTTACCTGCTTGTATCCAAATACGATGACTGCAATAGTCTATTAAGGAGAACACAATTCTAGTCCAATAACTTTTTGTTCAATATCATCAACATAATTAAAGGACAGTTTGTTAATATATAGTTACTGTTTGCCGTCTTACCTGCTTGTATCCAAATACGATGACTGCAATAGTCTATTAAGAACACAATTCTAGTCTAATAACTTTTTGTTCAATATCATCAATATAATTAAAGGACAATTTGTTAAAATATAGTTACTGTTTGCCGTCTTACCTGCTTGTATCCAAATACGATGACTGCAATAGTCTATTAAGGAGAACACAATTCTAGTCCAATAATAACTTTTTGTTCAATATCCTCAACATAATTAAAGGACAGTTTGTTAAAATATAGTTATTGTTTGCCGTCTTACCTGCTTGTATCCAAATACGATCACTGCAATAGTCTATTAATGAGAACACAATTCTAGTCCAATAACTTTTTGTTCAATATCATCAACATAATTAAAGGACAGTTTGTTAAAATATAGTTACTGTTTGCCGTCTTACCTGCTTGTATCCAAATACGATGACTGCAATAGTCTATTAAGGAGAACACAATTCTAGTCCAATAACTTTTTGTTCAATATCATCAACATAATTAAAGGACAGTTTGTTAAAATATAGTTACTGTTTGCCGTCTTAGCTGCTTGTATCCAAATACGATGACTGCAATAGTCTATTAAGAACACAATTCTAGTCTAATAACTTTTTGTTCAATATCATCAATATAATTAAAGGACAATTTGTTAAAATATAGTTACTGTTTGCCGTCTTACCTGCTTGTATCCAAATACGATGACTGCAATAGTCTATTAAGGAGAACACAATTCTAGTCCAATAACTTTTTGTTCAATATCATCAACATATTTAAAGGACAATTTGTTAAAATATAGTTACAGTTTGCCGTCTTACCTGCTTGTATCCAAATACGATCACTGCAATAGTCTATTAATGAGAACACAATTCTAGTCCAATAACTTTTTGTTCAATATCATCAACATAATTAAAGGACAGTTTGTTAAAATAAAGTTACTGTTTGCCGTCTTACCTGCTTGTATCCAAATACGATGACTGCAATGGTCTATTAATGATAACACAATTCTAGTCCAATAAAACATTTTTATTCCTTCCGGGCACACTCGAAGAGCGCGTTTCGGTAAATTAATTTTCGGTAAATGGCATCACACACTTACGTTCGCATATAACTAATGATGACCGCAATTATTGTGATTCAACGATACTTTTATTGTTTGTAGGTTACACTGGAAAAGCGCTTTTTCGTACCGTATTACGACGATGAATGTTTTATATCCTATCCACAATTGCGTGATTCTCTTACGTCATACATGAATGAAGTCGCCCAATTGTCAGACATTTGCATTGATCGTAACGTGCTGGATAGACTCCTGAGTCCCAATGATGTAAGTACGTTCCAACAATCGTCTACTGATTGCAACCATGCATATCGAACATATGATTTTGTAAATTCCGAAGTTGTCATACATTACGATAATTGAGTGTTTGTGTAGCTCTTTACTGCATCGGTGCCATATTCTGATTTCGTAACAATAAAGTTCTGTTATATATAAAATAATCTGAAAGAGGCACGGCGTGAGGGGAAGGCGGAGGAAAACGGCCTGCCATCTTAGTGGGGTCTCAACAATTTTACCGTAGGTCCCTCTCCCATATATAAATAGCGTGCTGCGTTCCTGTGTACTGGAACGCTCAAACGGGAAAACCGGGCTTAAACGTTTTTCCTTAAATAACGATTCTTGTTATTGTAATAATATTAATTTTTTTCTTTAGTCTGCTCCGGGTAAAATGAACAGTAATAAGATTTGTACTAGACGGTACAAAATTCTTGCATGTTGGTTATTCGCGATTTGCATCGAACAGTTCTCGTAGCGTTGTTAATCCACTTGTTACACAGCTGTAAAAATATAAATTATGGCTGGCTCAGTGCTGTCACATAACTGCTAACCAACGCCTTTCACGACCGTTAACAGCGGAAAATTGATAAAGACTAGCTCATACATGCCGGCAGCAGGGGGGTAATCCCACCCTGAGGTCCGGACCCCCCCGAAGGGGTGCTTGGCGGCTCCTCGGCGAGTTTCGAAGTAGGACCTTAGTGCAAAACCTTGCGCAACTTGCCTCTGCTTGTTGCTAAAGCTGCATGTACGGCCGTAAATTTGTGGAAACCCAGATTTGTCGAAAAGGGTTTGTATTTTAATAATTTTTGTGTAAAAACTGCTCTCATACGCGAAAAATGTGGCTGCGAGGACCAAAAAAAGGTCCTCACGACTAACCCCCGCCTAGGCAAATTTGGGTCCGGCCAGGGGGGGTTACCCCCCCTGGCATGACCGACCGACGACATGTATGGACTAGCTGATCACTATGTTATTGCGGTCGTCTGCATGACGAAAATTGCAGCAGCTGTCGCCAACCGCCTGCCGTAGCACAGCGTTATTTCGGTTATTTCTACTTTGAAAGTATCATCTGCGCACTGTTTGCTAGCGAATAATTGTAATAAGCCGATGGTATAAAAGTCAAACGGACTAATATTATATAAATTAAAATGTAGTGCATTTTATATAGTAATATAATTAGTAATGGATTTATGCGTCCATGGAGAGAGGTAGGTAGTTACGCTTATGGGTCTTGCTTTCGTAGGTCATATTTTTCCCTGCGGCTCCATCCGGTCCGGCAATCACATCCGGCACGCCCACGGTGCTCAGCAAATTATAACAATTATGAGCAATATTACAAAAATTTTAGTGGAATATTAAGAAAAATGTGGATATTGGGAAAAATTTTTCCACCAAACTGGACTATAACCCCCCTCTCTGCTGGGACCACCTACATCCCTACGCGCTGACCTTGAAGCTCTAAGACATTTACTCTGAAATTTGTGCAAATGTATTTTCAGATCAGTGAATCGCTGAAAACAACATGTGGTACTACTGACGCTCAAGTATCGACTGATTCGAACCACGTTCTTGGCGAAATACTATCAACCATTGTATCGTCTGAATCTTCGTCGCAAGCACCACCACGATGTATGATAATCTAAATTTTTCTTTTTCAATTTTCCTTAATCGGTCAATGTTTCTTTGTAATTAGTGTAGCACTTAGTTTTTTTAGTTTCTTTGGGAACCACGGCTAAAACAAATTCACAGTATATACTATTAAACGAATGAAAAATGTTTTTTGTTTGCCAATTACTAGGTGAAACATTCATATAATTGAAAGAGTCGACCAATTTTCTTTTCGTACAAACGTTTCGCTAGCTTAACTTGGAGTACGATTTCTCGCATGTACATTTTAAAGAACTAATTGCTGTACAGATTAAATCACAGAAACTAAATTGATTCTGGCTAAATGAGAAACTAGGAAACGTCATTAACCATACTAGGACTATATGAGATATACTGCTTTGTCCATGTGTATATATAAAGATGTTTATAGCAGTATAAGAGAAAAATTTAGCTTTTTCCAACCGAAAAAAATTGGCTTTTTTCCAGCCGAATAACTAATTGCTGCGCAGATTAAAATACATAAATTAGAATTGATGCTGGCTAAATAAGCATCTAGGAAACGTCTTTAACTATACTAGGACTACATAAAATGTTACGGCTTTGTTCATGTGCATATATATAAAGATGTTTATAGCAGTATAACACCAATATTTGGCTTTTTCCAGCCGAAAAACTTAGAGCAGCATACAAGAGTTCCAGATTTGTGAAGCGAGGCAGGCGCAGGTAGTGGAAATTTGGATTGCAGCAAGAGCCCCCACCCCAAGCGTATCATACCAAATTTTCCCCCTAATAATTGTATAGTGTTATGTCCTATAGGTCTAAAAATAAGCAGAAGTCTAAGCCTAAGCCTAAGACTTTTGACTAAGACTAAGCTTGGTCTGTGCTAGTTTGTAATTTTTGCGCTACGTTACTTATGTGAAGTCTTGTATAGGGAGTATACTTGACGTGATCCTTATAAAATGTTTAATCACCTTCCTTCCTGCCTTCTATCCAATATATTGCATAAGTTATTATCTCTGTATACGTTAATATTTCGATGTCTGACTGATTTTTTTTTATTTTTCCAGGTGAAACACTTTCAACAATTAAAGAAATGATGCTAAGATTGGATAAAGATCCACTGTGGACTGCAATGTGGCATAAACGGTGTGTGAAGCCACTGATTGATATAGCTCTCCAAAACATGATTGGGAAAGTGGTCAAATGTACACAGGTAAAATGATTGTTAGCAGTAGGGGTATAAGAAGGTCTTGTTTGAATTTCTGCTGGCTAAGTTTGCATTGCAGGTGTACAATGTGTACAACGTATGTTTCCCCAAACATACATCATGGCTGTTAATGCATGAGTAGACTTAAGCTGCGCCCCTTACCATCATCTTTTGTCAAAAGCAAATGTTATTCAGTTGTTCACTGAACAGAAATTTCATTTTTGCATTAAAGAACAGAAATCAGTCTGGTTCATATTTCATACATTATAATTTGAAAATGCTCGCGAACACATTGGTGTTAAAGTACAGGGCCGAATTGCATTCGCTAATGGTGTTATAGAACAGAAAAATAGCGAAATCGGATACGGCAATTGAAATCCGCGATTTGTCGTCTAATAACCTTTTGTACATGATGTCAAAATAGGATTGTTGGGGGTACATCTTAAGTTTACTCTTGCATAAACTTCTTATATAACTTAAAAACAAGGGCAGTTCAAATTTAAAAACAGGCAAATCAACGCAATATATTATGACAAAACCTAAAATACAGTATTCAAAAACATACCCGTTTTCAGCGTGAATATTGGTTTGATATTTCGTGTACTGTTAAAAGTTCCTACAGAAAAAGCTTGAAAGTTTATGGATGCCATGTGTTTAGCAAAAGAACATCCATAGCGCCCTTACAAGATGAAACAAGCTTAAACACCACCAAATCGCTAACAATGACTACATAAGCTGGTAGTTTTTTCCATATTGGTACAGCTCGCTCACAAATGTAAACGCTGTACAGGTCTAAGGGCGGCCTCCCCTTCTTTGGGCTATGACTAAAAATTTGTTTGGACGTTCACGCAGTATATCGCACACTTAACATGCGTGAAGGCTATAATTTCATTTTCGATCGATATAAATACACATATTTCCAATGTGTACAGTCATTGACAGTTAAGGCAGGCATCTATATTTCACCTTCCGGACCTTAAATGGAATGAAACTCGTATAGATGTGGCTAACAAGTGATCTACCTTGGAAGTCCGCACTTCTTTCCAGCGGAGTAATTTCCTTACATCAATATTTCCCCTTCCGGACCCTAAAAGGAATGTAACTTGTATAAATGTGGCTAACAAGCGATCTACCTTGGAAGTCCGCACTCCTTTCCAGCGGAGTAATTTCCATACATCAATATTTCGCCTTCCGGACGTTAAATGAAATGAAACTTGTATATATGTGGCTAATAAGCGATCTACCTTGGAAGTCCGCACTCGTTTCCAGCGGAGTAATTTCCGTACATCAATATTTTGCCTTCCGGATCTTAAATAGAATGAAACTTGTATAGATGTGGCTAACAAGCGATCTACCTTGGAAGTCCGCACTCCTTTCCAGCGGAGTAATTTCCGTACATCAACATTTCGCCTTCCGAACCTTAAATAGAATGAAACATGTATAGATGTGGCTAACAAGCGATCTACCTTGGAAGTCCGCACTCCTTTCCAGCGGAGAAATTTCCGTACATCAATATTTCGCCTTCCGGACCTTAAATAGAATGAAACATGTATAGATGTGGCTACCAAGCGATCTACCTTGAAAGTCCGCACTCCTTTCCAGCGGAGTAATTTCCGTACATCAATATTTCGCCTTCCGGACCTTAAATGGAATGAAACTTGTATAGATGTGGCTAACAAGTGATCTACCTTGGAAGTTCGCACTCCTTTCCAGCGGAGTAATTTCCGTACATCAATATTTCGCCTTCCGGACCTTAAATGGAATGAAACTTGTATAGATGTGGCTAACAAGCGATCTACCTTGGAAGTCCGCACTCCTTTCCAGCGGAGTAATTTCCATACATCAATATTTCGCCTTCCGGACCTTAAATGGAATGAAACTTGTATATATGTGGGTAATAAGCGATCTACCTTGGAAGTCCGCACTCGTTTCCAGCGGAGTAATTTCCGTACATCAATATTTTGCCTTCCGGATCTTAAATAGAATGAAACTTGTATAGATGTGGCTAACAAGCGATCTACCTTGGAAGTCCGCACTCCTTTCCAGCGGAGTAATTTCCGCACATCAATATTTCGCCTTCCGGACCTTAAATAGAATGAAACATGTATAGATGTGGCTAACAAGCGATCTACCTTGGAAGTCCGCACTCCTTTCCAGCGGAGAAATTTCCGTACATCAATATTTCGCCTTCCGGACCTTAAATAGAATGAAACATGTATAGATGTGGCTACCAAGCGATCTACCTTGAAAGTCCGCACTCCTTTCCAGCGGAGTAATTTCCGTACATCAATATTTCGCCTTCCGGACCTTAAATGGAATGAAACTTGTATAGATGTGGCTAACAAGCGATCTACCTTGGAAGTCCGCACTCGTTTCCAGCGGAGTAATTTCCATACATCAATATTTTGTCTTCCGGACCTTAAATAGAGTGAAACTTGTATAGATGTGGCTAACAAGCGATCTACCTTGGAAGTCCGCACTCCTTTCCAGCGGAGTAATTTCCGTACATCAATATTTCGCCTTCCGGACTTTAGATAGAATGAAACATGTATAGATGTGGCTAACAAGCGATCTACCTTGGAAGTCCGCACTCCTTTCCAGCGGAGTAATTTCCGTACATCAGTATTTCGCCTTCCGGACCTTAAATAGAATGAAACATGTATAGATGTGGCTAACAAGCGATCTACCTTGGAAGTCCGCACTCCTTTCCAGCGGAGTAATTTCCGTCACTCGTCTTAGCATACGGCAATTTAAGGCGAACTTTATTAGGTGCCAAGGCTTACCTAGATCCGGTGAAATGGGCAAAAATCATTAAATTGTAAGTCATGCCAACCATTTGCAATTTTATAAAAAAATATTACCTGTTTTGTAATAACGTTAATCTATGAATAATTGACGAGTTCTCTGCGATGTTTTCCAACTAACATAATGAACATAACACACATTGAAACATTGTTTGTATTTATTGCTACGTTTTAGTCAAGACATTTTTACGAGTTTTCGTTGTGACACTTATCTTTTCGATATTATTAGTTTATCTCTCATTATGCACTATCCCAATTTAATATGATTTGTTTTATAGATTGGTGCGAAATGGAATTGTGGCTTTACCAATGTTGTCAAAGGACTAATCGCAGAACATCCGAACACCGAGCCCGATTGCACAATCGTTGACACAGAGGATGTATGTTATTAGTTGGTTGATTGTAAAGAGCGTATTAAACTTTTAACGCCTACAGTCCTTCACTAACATTAGCGCTCATTCTGAACTGCTGTGTTAATCGAATTTGTAGCAAAGTGTCTGTTTACACGTGCGTTCTTAACCTTAAGGATCCGAGCAACAGCTTTAACAAAACTTCCTGGTTTGGTACGTAACTTTGAAATTATACCACCCTGGTTCGATTCCTGGGGCCGGCTTGAGTTTGTCAAACATAGCATAATACACAAATTGATTCGGACGTTAGAAAATTAATAAAATAAGATTTACACAGATGACACTTTTATTGGTTACTAAGTTGTTAATACTTGAATGTAGTTTGAGCTAGTATTTTGGAGTTTTTTTGTCAGAATATCTTTAAAATTTAATACATAACGCCTTTAGCTCACTACAATATACAGTTTATTTTATGCAGTTATTCGACAAAACACGACATTTTGTGCAATGAACGGCAATGTTTAATGTATAGTGAACTCAAGCATTTTTATATTTGTGAACGCTACATTTTGTTAATATAAAGAAAATTTATCAACATGTAATCTGTTATGAAAAGTTTGAAAAAGCAAATAAGCAAATCAGCTTCTTCATCCCGACAGGCATACTTTACCTGATAGCTGTAAGGTGTCTGGGACGCTGCAGCAATTAATTTCCTTAGAAACAGCTTTTACCTTAATGTAGATTATAGGAAAAATACACAAAGCCGTAGACTTGGGTTCTTTAGAGCTCCCTTCGCACTTTTTAGACAGTGCGACTAAACCCTATTTTTTAGTATTGTTTAGCCTTAGTGATAGCAAAGCTAATTTGGGGCAATGTTGTCCGAAACATATGGGGATTAATCTGCACCACTGGATATACTTTAACTAAATGTTTACTTGTATGATATACTTTCATTACGCCTTTGAGTTTGCCACTCAATGTCTTGCACAGATGTTAGACCACTTGGTCCGTGTTGGTCTAAAGGGTGACTGACTCGGACACCACAAACAGCTCTAATGCATTTACAAGAAGAATGCCTAATATATATATATGAAATGGTGTTCGAAATATGTCCTATTTGTGTTGCATTAACGGATCTGGTTTTATTCTTTTCAAATAATACCAAAATTACAAAACACTTAGCTGTACACACAAGTGCATCTGTATTTTAGCAATTTTTTCTACTCTGCTGCGGTATTTTAGCGTGGATCACGCTATATCATTATACTATAATCAACGCTTTCTAAGTACTCAACAGGCAAGTCGTTTGATATCTTGTTGTAGTTATTCAACCTTTATAGATGTAATATAAGCTGCTGATTTTCTCAGGATAATGTCAAATCCCCCATCCCCTTTATTAGAGGACAGAAAGTTTGTAAGAATACGTTTGGGCAAAAATGTAAAGTTTGATTGTGGGTTCATGCAAAGCTACGCCTAGTCAGACTTTGGCTCGTGCTTTTAAGCAATAGCCTTAGGTCTTGGGAGACGTAAACCTATATGATTGTTCGGCAGAAAACTTGACAATTACACACTTTTGAGGCTCAGGACATGTCATTATCCCATTTTATTCCGCATTGAAAATTTCAGATTTTTTGTAAATTATGGTGCATTAGCACATCAACGTGATGTCGATTAATGACAATTAATGATCTATTTTATGTATTTATAATCTAATTTTATAATATTTGTAATATTGTTTGCTAGGCGGATTTAAATTTTTAGACTTTATCCAATGAAGCGCTGATTTTGTGCGAACCTTCAGTGACTTTCGACTTAAGCGATTCGAAATCGGAAATACCTGATGACCTCGCCAAATCTCAACACATTGTGCTAATGGATCGCATCTTGCATAGAACATCTGATCCTGTTGGCTGTTTGAGGCGTGCCGGCGAATTCCTGTGCGAGCAGGGGTTTCTTATTGTTTCTGAAGTTAGTAAAAAAGTGGTTTCATTATCCTCGGCTGAATAATTAGATGATCCGCTTTATTGGACAATGTATTAAAAGTTAAAGCTTTAAAGTTTCGAAGCATACAAAACTGTTACAAGGTATTTATAAATATCACTGTCTGTCTACATAAATATTTCAGGGGATGCATAAATGGGTTTATCCGTAAGTGCTCGTGGGCAAAAATTTTTAGCCCACGGAATGTCATTCAATTTGGAACGTTTGTTCACCTGCCGGTTCAGTGTTTTCCGGTCTGCGAGACCGTAAATTGTAAGCCTATATATGTGGTTTTGGAAGTTTCTCATCTTTACATATCAGAACTGTTCTGCTATAATTCGCTTCGTAATAGAGGATTATTTGCCAGCAAATCTCTCTCAACCTTCAAAATTCAGAACATAATCTATATTCCTAGCCCACCTATCTACCACAGAATTAGACATCTAACTTGCCCACCCATGTCGTCGTAAATACGTTAAAGACATTTTAGACACTTAAGGACATTGTGAAGTGTATCAGCCCCCCAATTTTTTTGCGGCAGTTTCAGAAGGATACCCTCAAACAAGTGCTTTTGGACAACGCCTAATATAAAGGGAACCGTCCAGTCTTTTAATCAACGTCTTATAAAGCAACAACACAATACAACTTGAACAATGAAGTGTCCCACTATTAAGAATGATCTAGTCTGTAACTAACACGATGCCACTCACGATTCAACTCGAAACAAAAATAGCAGTCAATACGTTATTATAGATAACTGATCGAACGAAGCTTCTCAACATAATTGAAATGCTGGAATGTAGTCATCGCGACTCGAACGATATTGTATCGACAGGAAATCAATGTCGAAGCAGCAAAGTTAGTAGCCATAAAGAGTGGTTGAAAATTTTTCACGAAGCCGGCTACGATGTCAACGCTTGGCAACGAGACTCTGATCGACGAGTGTCTATCGTAACCAATTATTTGTTGCGTCCGAAATTAAATCTCACAATGCAGCCAACAATAATCAATGTAGATGATCTCATGTCGTTCGATTGGCTTGGCGAAGTCCAAGATGCTGTTGAATTGCTGAAAAAGGTAAAGTATTATAATTAGTTCAACCCCTATAAACAATAAATTCGAAACACCTGATGTACCTATTGCCACAAGTGCCCAAGAAGCAAAAAAATATGTTTAATATGTGTTCACGTTGTGTACCATCAGATCAGATTTAACCCAGTCCGTTCCGATGCGACCCAATTTGCACATGTACGGCACATAGAGTGTTCACACTACATGTGATCTGATGCGATAGAGCATGCACAATTTTATCGGATTCGAATAATGATGATGCTGTGTGAAAATGCACACAATTTATAGCAGGCGCAGGAGTTGATCGGATTGGATCGGATGCGACGTGATCACATTTCGCATCGTACTAGATCAGATTAATGGACCAGATTGGATGCGACGCAATTTGCACGCAGTCTGAAGCTAATAATGTTTAAGTTTATAGACGCCATAGAGAGTTGAACAGCTACTCAACTGACGTACTAGTCGGTTAAAAAAGGAAAATGTCACATGAACATATTGTGAGTTGAATTTATTTGTGTAAGTAAATCCATTTCGACACATCGCACATAGTTGTTCCCATTTTGGAAATTATATCTGTTATCTAAATCATTTTTTCGCCTTGCAACGCTATCTACAGCCCGTTATTGCGGGAGAGCAACGACATTATATAATGTTTAAGTTAATTATAAATCAATTTTTAAGATATTTGGCATTAAGCCACGTATAAATAATACTTGTAATGGATTTTTAAGCCACTATAAGTCACTATAAAGCCACTATAAAGCCACTTTAAGCCACTATTATGCCACGTATAATTAATACTTGTAATGCATAATTTAGATTGTAGATCTAATAGCCAGCTGATGCATCTAATCGTTATGGCAGGAGAGCAACGACATTATATAATGTTTAAGTTAACTGTAAATCAATTTTAGGATTTTTGGCATTAAGCCACGTATAATTAATGCATGATTTACCTTAAGATGTGTGCACCTAGGGCCGAATTCTGTCACAGAGCCAATTCCGGCTCGTGACAAAAACACTACATTCGGCCTTTCATAAAATAAATAGCTAAGCTATGGCAGTATGTTTGTCCGGGCCGGGAGTGGCTGTGTCTCAGCTTTTGATAGCCGGGACGGCTACTGAAAAAATATTTATTACATTCAGTTTAGCAGACTGTGTTACATCGAAAATATTTGGTTCTAGGCCCAAAAAAGGCAAGACTAGTTGTACCTAAAAGCAAAGCGCATAAATTGAGGCAAAATAAATACGTAAATATACCTATTTTCAAAATTTTTGTTTAAGCGCCTTTTACAAGCCAACCTAGTAGCTATGTAAAACATGCCTTTTTATGCATGAAAATTATGCTATTGTAACTGGAAGGATGTTTTACGAATATATGACCATAACTATCATCAATTTTCATTTTTTAGCTATTTTCCATTGTCGTAATATATTTATGGCTTTTAGAGCCGATTCCGACCCTTGTAATAATTTATCAGCCTCACTTTGCTGTTAGCTAAACATATTTGTAGGGTCTGGCTTGGCCCAAAAAATGAAAACTGGCTGACCGCGGCTAGCCAAGTATGTCTATAGAGCCGCGGCAGGCTGTGACAAAATCCGGCCCTACTGCACACATCTTAAGGTAAATGATGCATAATACTTGTAATACATTTTATTTCGATCTAAATGTGGCCGAACTGCTTTATGCCTACTTGTATAGCTGTTACGTATAGTCATACATGCTCTGGATCCGAAGTCCAATGTGAGGGATTTCGGGGACCTGCCGTCTCCGAGGGGGAGGGTTGCTGGTCTGCGGAGGAGGGGGAGCTCCTCAGTGGTGCAGCAGGGTGTGCTAGTTCGGGGCTTGCAGCTCTGTCAGGAAGGGAGGTTGGACCACGCGTCAAAGGGGATGGGGTAGCCGCCTCGGGTGGGAGGTGGCAGGGGGTCTAGCATCAGGTACTTTATACAACCCCGTACTCCCTCCACATGTACAGGTATGCGCATAGTTGTTTTAGCCCTTCTGTTACTAAATAACATATGATTTGATGGAGACATTGATTTTTACACCAGCACGTAGCGACCCGTTTTATAATAGTAGCTGGCTGTGCAATAGCAACGACACAGAATATCTGGTTGCTTAATAATATCAAATATTAAGTTCACATTCCCTGCGTTATTGTATATCGCTAATTTATATCGGCTAAATCTATTAATAAATACGTTTTGTTTAAGGCCCCTCGCAATGAAACCATTTGGCTGGTATCACAAGGGGAACCAGATAACGGTCTCAATGGTCTTATCCTTTGTCTAAAAGAAGAGTCAAAACTACCTCTACGAGTTAGGTAAGCCATACAGTCAAGCTTTGTAGTTTAATATAACATACATAATTATTTTGATCTGATTATACAAACTTCTTTAAATCTGACAAAATAGCTGTAAACAGACCGCCACTAGAGTCTGAAGTTCATTAGAAACAGTGAAGTTGAATTAGGTCTGAACTTACTACATCTAGTAATGTTGAGATTCAATAAATATTTACTATTGATACTTGAAATTTGAAAAAAGTAAGCTTTCTGAAGGGTTTAGATAGAATCAACGTCATTTTACACTGCTTTCATTTAATTGGACTAAATTGAGCATTAAAAACAAATAGCCTCTCCTGAGCAGGTCACTTAAAGTTCGCTTCATTATAAATCGGGAAAAGGCAAACGCGACCGGATCTGACACTATAAATATAAATTACTTATAATTTTAGCCATTTGTTGGGGCACATTTCGCAGTAGTTCTCGCATAGTCGTATTTTAGTTAAACTAATTGCTTTATATATTTCAGGATGCTCCACGACATGCGTCTCGACTGTGACAGAGTAAAAAATCCAATATCAGAATCTGAAATCAATGCACGAATTAAACAGAATCTATTGGAAAACGTCTATTTGGATAATAAATGGGGAGCCTTTATATTTATGGCAGCTGATAGAGGTACGTACTCATATCGCCTATCAACGTTATCGTCTATTTGGATAATAAATGGGGGTTATTTATATTTATGGCAGCTGATAGAGGTATGTACTCATATCGCCTATTAAAGTTATCGTCTATTTGGATAATAAATGGGGGTTATTTATATTTATGGCAGCTGATAGAGGTACGTACTCATATCGCCTATTAAAGTTAACGTCTATTTGGATAATAAATGGGGATTGTTTATATTTGTGGCAGCTGATAGAGGTATGTACTCATATCGCCTATTAAAGTTAACGTCTATTTGGATAATAAATGGGGATTGTTTATATTTATGGCAGCTGATAGAGGTATGTACTCATATCGCCTATTAAAGTTAACGTCTATTTGGATAATAAATGGGGATTGTTTATATTTATGGCAGCTGATAGAGGTATGTACTCATATCGCCTATTAAAGTTAACATCTATTTGGATAATAAATGGGGATTGTTTATATTTATGGCAGCTGATAGAGGTATGTACTCATATCGCCTATTAACGTTATCGTCTATTTGGATAATAAATGGGGATTATTTATATTTATGGCAGCTGATAGAGGTACGTACTCATATCGCCTATTAAAGTTAACGTCTATTTGGATAATAAATGGGGATTGTTTATATTTATGGCAGCTGAAAGAGGTACGTACTCATATCGCCTATTAACGTTATCGTCTATTTGGGTAATAAATGGGGATTATTTATATTTATGGCAGCTGATAGAGGTACGTACTCATATCGCCTATTAAAGTTAACGTCTATTTGGATAATAAATGGGGATTGTTTATATTTGTGGCAGCTGATAGAGGTATGTACTCATATCGCCTATCAACGTTATCGTCTATTTGGATAATAAATGGGGATTATTTATATTTATGGCAGCTGATGGAGGTACGTACTCATATCGCTTATTAAAGTTAACGTCTATTTGGATAATAAATGGGGATTGTGTATATTTATGGCTGCTGATAGGGGTACGTACTCATATCGCCTATTAACGTTATCGTCTATTTGGGTAATAAATGGGGATTATTTATATTTATGGCAGCTGATAGAGGTACGTACTCATATCGCCTATTAAAGTTAACGTCTATTTGGATAATAAATGGGGATTGTTTATATTTGTGGCAGCTGATAGAGGTACGTACTCATATCGCCTATTAAAGTTAACGTCTATTTGGATAATAAATGGGGATTGTGTATATTTATGGCTGCTGATAGGGGTACGTACTCATATCGCCTATTAACGTTATCGTCTATTTGGGTAATAAATGGGGATTATTTATATTTATGGCAGCTGATAGAGGTACGTACTCATATCGCCTATTAAAGTTAACGTCTATTTGGATAATAAATGGGGATTGTTTATATTTGTGGCAGCTGATAGAGGTATGTACTCATATCGCCTATCAACGTTATCGTCTATTTGGATAATAAATGGGGATTATTTATATTTATGGCAGCTGATAGAGGTACGTACTCATATCGCTTATTAAAGTTATCGTCTATTTGGATAATAAATGGGGAGCATTTATATTTATGGCAGCTGATAGAGGTACGTACGAATATCGCCTTCGGACAGCGTGATGCTGTGTGGCGCTGTTTTCATAATTTTTCTAGACTGCTCACTAATATAATCTTGAGGTTGGTTGAAGCAGTATTTTTGTTACCACCATGATAAAGTGGTACTTCAGTTAGAATTCCGAGCAATGTACTCCGTATAACAAAAAGAAAGTAGACTACGTTTATTCGAGTAGAGACTAATCAGAAAGCTAACACAATAATCTACCTAACTAAACTTCGAATTATCCGATTTCAACTGCTTAAAAGAGCGACGAACATTACCTTTGTTGTCGTGCACAATGCAGCCTGCCTATTTGGCTAACATAGTCGACTCTAATAGCGTTTGCTTGTTGAAAATCTGTATTGTCAAAGTGGAGAACTCTTCTCATAAAGAAGATAAACATTTCGCGTTGAACCAAATTAGTCGTAATCTTACAAATAAGATAGTTTGCAAAATCTAACCCTTTCATGCCCAATGATGCACATTTACATTAACATATATTGCGAAGCGTGTGTCAACCGCTTAACGCGCGCGATAGTTGCTATATCAAACGATGTTTGACTTACCCATGCGGGCGTCAAGGATCGAACTACTATTGAATTGGAGAAGACGGCTTGGGCAAACCACATCCTGTTTGTTCGGTTCTTTAAGGAACTTAACAAAACGAGAGAATAACAACGCGAGTGCAAAGATACGTCACGCGACAAATTTTAAGGCTAAACCTTTTTAGCGTTGTAGTATCTATTATACAGGTATGACATATTTCTCCCGAAAAACTAGTATTTAGTGTTCAGTGAAAAATCTCTGTATACGATGTAGTGATAATAAAACAACGAGAACTAATGTTCCGCTGACAATATAAATTTATAGTGGCACAAAAGGAACACTCGGTTTAAAACTTACGAATGTTCGATGTTGAAACATTTTAATTAAAATTTAGCTGTTAAACTTATGTTAAAGACAGTGTTCTTGCAACAGATTTTGGGTGCAAACGTGTACCATTTATATAGACTGAGTAGACTGATGCCGGTGATGCAGTAGTAGCGCCCTAGCCATTCAGCCAACAATAATGAGTTAATTAACGGCTGAGCAGTGACATAAGCTGAAAAATGTAATCGTATAACATTAACTTATAACTTCGCGTATATGATGTAAAACTATGCTATAAAGATATCACTAATTCGTTGCTGCAGAAATTGCAGTGCACTTAAACATTTGTAAGTGCGGTTATGCATCTTACAACTGCAAAATCGGCAAAAGCATGTCCACAAATTTGTGGGGCACGGAAAGCCATGGTACAACTATTGCATCTAACAATCCTTCATGTGTTTCAGTGGATCTCCACGCAAACGTCAATACATCACATGCATTCATTCATACGTTGCGTAATGGAATGCTTTCTTCGATATCATGGATCCAGTCAGACACAGAATACTTCCAACCCCAGCCCGATGATCAGGATACCCAGATTTTTTCGGTTTATTATGGCGCACTAAATTTCCGGGATATTATGCTCGCAACAGGTCGATTGGCATCCGACGCCGTGCCTAGCATTCCAGGACTTTCAGGTAGAATTCGTCTGTGTATTTATTTACGTGCTATAACGCATCATATATGATAAGATGCGTGCGGGTGGTCCATCCAAACTATGTCACGCGGCCAACTGAACTTGTTCGGGTGAACTATAGCCTAGCTAGACAATTATGGTCCCATTTGATGCCTTTGCTAGGCTTTGCGTGACAAACGGGGAGTCCGGCTGGACTGTAAGAAGACAAATTTTATTTAGTTATTTATTTATTTATTTTATTTACTTACGTTTGTTATAAATAATCTTTAGTATTAAGTTTCTTTTTGTTTTTCTATTGGCATGGTTTCACATCAGAATTGCCTGTGTTTGCGCCTTTTTGTCTTTTCTCGAATTTTGAAGTGTTTCCAACTAAACATACATATTAAAGTGCAATACTTTAATCAATGTATTTTCAAGAGAAATTAAGAAAAATCAAACAGTCGTGCCGAACTCGTGGGCAAAATTTGAAAAAAAAAACAATAACAGTTATGCTTTTTTGATTTATAACTTATACATTTAAAAATAACACCATTCCCGGATCCCGTTAAAAATAACACCATTCCACTCAGCTCGTCAAGCCGCATCGAATGGTAAGTAAAGTCCAAAGTTTAAGAAAAATCCCGTTATCCCTTACCCGTTATCCCTGACCCTGAAAAATCGAAAAAATCTAAAATTTTAAAATTCGATTTTTGCTTGAAATGAACATGGGAGGTCTCGAGGATAACAAAATACCAGAATTTCCACAATCTGACCATTTTTGGGCAAACGCATGTGGGGGGATAACGGAGAGCAACCGGTACTGTGCAAAAAGAGGAGGATCCGGAGGACATGACTCTTGCCTCATTACGAGAAGACACTCAATTCGCAAAAATATGCGTTTCACTTCTGCCTGTACAAGCTAGGCTCCAGGGTGGGGCTACCTCAACTTCTGTAACTTCCCATCCGGAAGCGCTGTGTGCCTCCTGGGGGCACTGCCCTACCCCCCTGGTGTGCGGGTCCCCTCATCCTAAGGGCGCACCCGCGCTGGCCGCTAGACGCCAGCAACATTTTACGAGACGCATACATTAAATCCACCCGGTTGAGCACATAATTTACCTTTGTTGTTACGGCAGCTACTGCATATGATCCAAGTCCGTCAGAAAATTCGCAAAATAGCGCTCGAGGAAAAATAAAAAATGAAGGAAGTCCTCGAGGAGGTAGGTTTCAGCAGATCTCTATGCGGACCCCCCATGACACGACCTATCCCCGAGTACCTCCAGAAGCATCAAAGCATCAACATATATGTTCTCAATGGTAATGACACTATATAACATGATTGTGGCGTTAATGAATTGAGCTATTTAATACAATGTTATTTTAATTTTAAATTATTTCTTTTTTAAGCAGAAATGTCGTAAAAATATCAAAAACTATTTGTCAAAAACCATGTTTTCGCCCAAATATTAATTGAAGATATCGCGGAGTGCAACGTACTTGGCTTACAGATTACAAAAGCTCATTTGAACACTGCGTGACAAATGCATAGTCCAGCTCCATTATCAAAATCCATAATAGCTTAGCTAGGTCATACATTTGTTACCGATACTTATGTACTTATGCAATACTTATGTATCGGTAACAGATACTTATGTATCGGTAAGGTCATCTTAACTGATGCTTAAGTTACAAAAAAACGGAGTATGCAGCTAATGCCTTACTGTGATAAAAATGCATCTACCAAAAATCTCTATAGTATGTCACAAAGGTGCAGACTTAGCTTGGGAGGTCCCGGTTCTCTCCACCCCTCGGCACCGACAGAAGCGCCTTTCCTTGTAAGTCTGCCATCACGTCCTACAAATACCCTCCTATACCCTGCGTTGAAATCGTTTTGAACTCCAATGAACTCTGTCTTGTTGTCTGTGTTTAAAGCCTAAACGTTCTACTAAACATACCTCATGGTTTTGATTTAAATCCACATGTATTACGAAACATTGGGCTCCGGTAATATCATCAATCACGAATGCTAGGAAAGTTTCGTAAATTATCCACTGTTTATTGCTTGGCTTTGTGAGTTTTGCTCACGTTGACATTATCCATTGCTCAGCTTCTGCAATAATAACTGCAAAGGTCACCGTTAATTTATTTAAATAAAATATAGAGATCCGTTGGTATGACACCACTAATAGATATTGCTCTAGGCAATTTGCGCCAGGGACATTGTCATTGTATTCCTTAGCCGAAGCCTAACTGAGTCCTAAACGCAAACCTGAGAGAAAGTTATAACCACAGTCCTAAGATAAATATAGCTCTCGTCCGAAACATCATAAATGGTTTTGTGACACGCACTCTGCAATTAATTGAAACGAATATGAAATGAGGAATGAGTAAATTTGGTGAGTGGGGAGGCAGCTTTAGAAGGCAAATCGCATCGAATCCGATCTGACCGGTGGACACAATATAAACTGAAGGCGTGTAAAAGCAATAATGCTACGCAAATAAGTTTGTGTAAAAACGAAAACACATGAAATGTTCATGGTTTTATATCTGTTCCTTGCTAATTATTTTGACCATGTCGTAAAAAAATAAAGCTCTGCTATAACTGTACCAAATAAATTTATCTATCTGCATATCACTATTTTTTATGCGTAATTTTACGTGCGACCTATTTGCTAGTTTATAGGACTCGAATTGGTAAATTTTGTCGTTGTAACTTTTTAGTCCGACTCAGCTCCGATTATATGATGGGCTTCGAATTTTCGGGCCGCGAAGTCGCGACTGGTCGTCGTGTTATGGGTTTTGCATCATCACGATCGCTTGCAACTACCGTTGTGACAAACCGCAGTAAAACCTATAGCGTTCCACCGCAATGGACACTTCGCGAGGCTGCAACCGTGCCTACGGTATATATGACTGCCTATATGGCCCTTATTCTACGCGGGAAGCTACGCCGTGGGGAATCGATTCTAATACATTCTGGGACAGGTAAATGTATAATAGTTGGTTTTACCTGAAATTAAAGATCCTATCAATCCTTGCCTACAGTATATATCACTGCCTATATGGCCCTTATTCTACGCGGGAAGCTACGCCGTGGGGAATCGATTCTAATACATTCTGGGACAGGTAAATATATAGTAGTTGGTTTCACCTGAAATTAAGGACCCTATCAATGGTAACATATGACCATGAGTGTATGGATAACTTAGGGAATATACAACACAGCCTGTTATTCAAGTTAGGTAAATTGTGTTTACGTTTCAAAGCAATTGTACTTTTAATGTTTTCTAAAAAGGTTAAACAATTAAACGCAATCTGCTGGCTCACTACGGTTCAGTCCTAGGGTTGACTGATGCTGTACCTAATCTAGACATTAAATATATGCTTATAGAGGCACGTGTTCTATCAATTTGCTAAAATATCAGCGGTAGTAATAGATTATTTGCCTACCCTCCCTGCTCGCTTAAGTAGCTGTAAATTTTTGCTATGGGTTATTTCTGTGTCGTCAACATAGTTGAAGCTTGTGTCCGCCCTGCGACTACATTTTATAAAATATGACAGTTTCGTATTCAGACATGTAATATATGTATTTAAATGATCACATTGGTTTGATTTTAAATATTTTAATGGCCAAGTAGCCAAGTATCGTCTGATAAGTTTTTTGTGTCGAGGATTCGGTTTCGAAACTTCAGCAGGTGCAAGATGTGTATACTATTAAGTCAATGTTAGTATCACATGGGCACAAATTAGACTGACGTCACTGCCACATTCAAATGATCTTTATGCATAAGTGTCCAAGGTCCTCGGGATTTCGGCGTAGATGCTTCCGTCGGGGTCAGGATATGAAAAGGAAAGTATGCACGGAGTAATCAAAATTTTCTTCAGACTCCCAAATTTTTCCTTAAAATTTTTGTAAAATTGCCGGTGAACCTTAGCGACGGAAGTGGGTGGTGCTAAACCTCGGGGGCCGGTTAATATAGCTTAGTGAATCAGACCGTTATGGCGTAAATCTCTATGCCCCTGTGGGCACTTATGTCCTAAAGTCAGTTGTCATCTAAGAATATCAGTTCAATATGTGTACTAACAAGTAAGATAAAAATATTGTAGTGGGATCCTATAATGAAGAATAGTTTTCAATTAGAGCGATATTGCCTGATAAGTATGCCAGGATTCTCAGACAATTTAATGCAACTTTTGGGAAATCCTGCAAATCGGTTCCATAACTTTCCAAAGTACATTCTACATAAGGTAGTTGTCCCAAACACTATCAAAATAAAAAAATTTCCTAATATCCTACGAAATCTTTGTGTCTAATTTATTAGTGCATTTTGTGGAATTTATGTTTTGTTATTGCATACTGAAGCAGTTTACCGTTAAACTACTTGGCATTCGTGCTTTCTCCACTGCATAAATTGTATATTTTTTCGAATTTTGCACATCAGAATGCCGAAAGTAGAATAAAAACGCAGATTCAACAAATGTGTCTGTGGACTATTTACGTACATTGCTCGTAATCCATAATATCATATTTTTGTTTATTGTTTAGCGTAGTAGATAGAGAAAAATTATAGATTCGAAATATGGTTTTGTCGACTGTTTACGTTTCATGCTTGTAATCCATAATCTCATATTTTCGTTTGCTGTTTAGCGTAGTGGATAGAAAAAATTGTAGATTAGAAAAATAGTTCTGTGGACTCTTTACGTACAATGCTGGTAATTCATAATATCAGATTTTCGGTTGTTTTTAGAGTAGTAGATAGAAAAATATTGTAGACTCGAAAAATGGTTCTTGTTTACGTTTCATGCTTGTAATCGATAATCTCGTTATTTTCGTTCGCTGTTTAGCGTGGTAGATAGAAAAAAATTGTAGATTCGAAATATATTTCTGTGGACTGTTTACGTTTCATGCTTGTAATCCATAATCTCACATTTTTGTTTGTTGTTTATAGTAGATAGAGAAATATTGTAGACTCAAAAAATGGTTCTGTAGACTGCTTCCGTTTCATGCTTGTAATCTATAATCTCATATTTTTGTTTGTTGTTTGGCGTAGTAGATAGACAACAATTGTATTTTCGAAAAATGAGCTGTGTATTGTTTAGGTTCATGCTCGTAATCCACTATCTCATATTTTCGTTTGTTGTTTATAGTACCTAGAGAAAAATTGTTGATTCGAAAAATGGGTCTGTGGATTCTTTACGTTCCATGCTCGGAATATCATATTTTCGTTTGTTGTCTAGCGTAGTTGTAGGTTATAAAAGTTTATTTATAGCTACGTAAAATTTAAATTTATAGCTGTTCGTAGGGCACATCATTGCCACAGGCATGCCACCTTTAGTTGCGTACTCTGTAAAAAAGCTATTAACAAAAAAACCAAGGAACGAACAATAATTTTGAGACAACTTTTAATTTCAAACATGGTGTCATTCAACCCCAGTCTTTAACAAGATGGATATATTCGTAAATAAATAGCGAGAGATACATGTTAGGTCGAAGTTCCCAGGAGGGTAGCTGGGCGCCCTACTAGGACGCTGTGCCAAGGAATGGTTAACTGGGTCATGTCGGAAGAGACTATTTCGACTATTTGCTCGATGCCTGCGGCGCCGCCGTACGAGGCAAGATGAGCTGTCAGGTGGTGATGGGGAGAGGGGGGGGGGTGCGTACGAGCTTCAGGCATCCTATGAGTGTGTATGAGATATATACTTATTAATCTTCGGGAACTCTGAATTGTTATAAAACATTGCCAATACAAGGTGTTACTGACACTCAACTGTTGTAGGCGGCGTTGGCCAAGCAGCTATTCGAATTGCCTTATCGCTCGGCTGTGAAGTATTTACAACATGTGGGACAGTTGAAAAACGAGCTTTTCTTCGTCAAACATTCCCCGAACTGCGCAGCGATCATATCGGCGATTCACGATCCACTTCGTTTGAGTTTATGATCTCCCGATTAACAAAAGGCCGCGGTGTTGATGTGGTTCTTAATGCTTTGTCCGACGAAAAACTATATGTAAGATTTGCTTTGTGGTTATGCATTGTTTCTTCGTCAAGCCGGTTTTAATCCTGATGTCCATAAATTTTTACATAAGAGCAATCCAAAAATCTATGTTTTCTGCTTGTTCAAATTGTTAAGTTTATCGTGCAATGTTTAAGAAACTCGAGTCGGCTACCAGATTTGAACGTGGAACGTTTGCAAGCCATGTACACTAACCACATTGCAATCTAGGAGCTGTTGTTTGGCTCCTTAATGAATAGCAATAAGAGCGAATACCGTAGGTATCAAAATAAACAATGCAACACAATGTTTTACAACTTAATAAATTGATGCCAGTGGGCGTTGAGGGGTTAACGCATACATCTTTATTTATCAAAATACACAATACAACACGTTTTACAATTTGACAATTTAATGCCACTGAGAAGAAGGATATCAAACCCTTTATGCAGGCTTTACGCCAATGTAAATTGTGGCCAAATTGCTGACATATTGTTCATTCCTCAGTATGTACCTTATAAAATTCACATACGGCGAGAAATTATTTTAAAACATCAATGAATATTTTATAGCTCTATAATATTTTTAAATATTGTTCAACTGAGCCGAAGCTCAGTAGCGTGACAGTTATATACCCATAACCAACAGTTACCAATTTTAAAATATAGCAATTTGGCTGTATGCAAGCATTTGGGAACGATTATAAATCTTAGGAATTGTGGCTAACGTAATAACATGTAATAAAGAGTTTTCAGAAACATATTTAGGAAATACTAGGCATTCTAAAAGCACCATATAGTTTTATATTTTGGTGAATGATAGAACGAATGGTTTCCTCCTCTAGCTGGATTTCTGAGGCGCTGACGTGTTCCCGTGGTCTTTAAGTGGACTATGTGACTCTTAAATATCCAGAAATTAAGGATCGACATGCACCGATGTATATAATTTCAAGTAACGAAATATATTTGTCATCCGACAATATTTTTGCAAATCATTCTGTGTAAACTCACTTATTCAATCATACCGAATTCATATTTTGATAAACGACAAATCTCTTCACGAATATACTAAAACCCTAGATCGACAAATGCCCAAATCAAATTGTGAAGTTGTAAAACATTGTGTTGCATTGTGTATTTTGATAAATAAGTATGCGTTAATTCTTTAACGTCCACTCGCACCAAACCGTTAAGCTATAAAAACGTTGTGTTGCATTGTGTATTTTAATAAATAAGTATGCGTTAATTCCTTAACGCCCACTGGTATCAAATCGTAAAGCTGTAAAGCGTTGGGTTGATACATATTTATTAAGTAAGCAATACGCAACTGAAGTTGAAGTAATACCATA
>JASANE010004529.1:0-27626 GCA_030248225.1 Trileptium ribeirensis
AATCGATACCCCGTTCTGATGATTCCTTTGGCAGGGATGAAATGTTTATATATACCAGTGCATTTCAATTTATTAAATCAGTTTACACTTTCATTCATCGAAAACCGTCTGTCATGTTTCTCCACTTCAGTAAACACTTTGTACATGGTCATACTGGTCACGTTGCCAGTGGAAATTCACGTCTCGTCAACGATTACAAGGCAAATATCTACGAAACGGTGCACAACGGCGATGATCACTTTAAGCGAAAAGATAATCGGGTGGAGCACTTCAAAATATTCAACAAAGTCATTGGCTATCGAGGATGGACGGGTGAACCAGGCTGCATATTAGTTAGTAATTACCATTGAAATGCAATAAACAATTTTAGTACACTCCGTTGCTTCTGTTCTCTAGGAGACTTAAAATGTTTAGACCTAGGATCAAGAACAGTTAAATTTTGCAGTTCTTAGCCAGTTGTTCGCAGGCTAAAATCTGTTCAAAATATTTCGCATTTGGTGGAAGATATACTGTCCTTTAGTTCTGAACATATTTCCACTCTTTTTTTATGGTTTATCGTTAACTATTGGTTGCATCTATTAGTGTCAAAAGCGAAGTCTGGTCAGATTGTATGTGATCAAATCTGGCGCAAAATTGCAATACTGATATAGGTGGCGTGGCTCTCGTATTATTCACTTGTATTAACGAGGTAGTAAGTGAGTCTGAAATTTCTTCACAGTTCAATATGCATTTGACGAAATACATGAGTATTTGGTCAAATTAAAAACTACTATATTTCCTCGCTGGGGTTTGCTGTTATCACGTTTAAATTAATAAATGAACCGATTTCGACAAAGGTTTACAAATCCCGTGATCACTGGTATATGTCTTTGAATGATCACTGGTATAAAACTACAATTGTAACTGACTGGATTTTAGTACTGAAATTTACATCATAATGTAAGAATCTTCGCATATGTGCATCAAATTATATACGATTGGTTATGTCTTACAACTGTGTGTATTTGTGTGACACAATGAGATACAATATAATATCTGTATTTTTGTCTTGACCTAATACAAATCCTAAGAGAGTCAGTTTTAATAAACTCATAGACAACTAATAAAGCTATAGAATTCAGCATGCCATTTGATGCAATCAAGCAAAATGTGAGAAATTAGCAAATGTACGCATTTGTTTATCACGAAGCTTGAAATGTCGTTCGTTGACTGAGCAGAATTCTGACCGCGATTTTTTGCACTATTTAGACCGCCATTTTTACAAATACCCCTGGTATGAGATCCGCGATAACCACCACTTGTAGGACCCTCGGGCCTCATGTCTGATTCAAAAATGAAACATCTGTTACATATTTACCACAGGGTGCCCTGGTATACTATTGTCTGTACTAATGCAGTAGCAAAGGCGGTTTCGGAGCACGGTCGTGTATACTGCTCCACTAGGAAGGCCTAAGACTCCCTTACGTATAGTGTTCTATTGGGGGGCTCGGACGCGGAAATTTTGGGCGGGAGGGCTCGGACACTGAAATCTTAGGAATGGGGTCCTCGGACGCCCTTGCCGCGGCGCTGTCCGATGTGCTCTGCATCCGTATTTCACGCATTAGTTACACTTTATGCTGCGGTGACCTTATAATGACCCCAACGTTTGAAACCTATGTACACCACACAGTCTTAGGCACACTGTCGACAACATTGTGTCTTAGGCACAACCGTTTTATTATAAATATTTTCACCGGTAGCTAGCTAAAGGTATAGCTACTTCTTGATAGTGTCAAACACACCGTGTCTTATGGCAGTTTTGTTGACAGAGTGCTGCGTTAGTTCATCAACGTTCATATGGCCTAGACACAAATATCGAGAATTTAAAAAAGTACACAGCACGGTTGATTAATAATTGTAGGAATTATTTCCTACTACAGCATCGATGTTGCGGCGTATTCAAAAACCACGGCTCGTTCAGCAGTAGTACTCTTTAACCATAGTCGGACACAGTCAAACTGAAAATTATTGCAGCACAAGACGCTTTTAGACGAGGACATTAAACGAAAAAGCCATAACAGCCCAATGATAAATATATTATTAAACTGTTTGTAGTCAATTATCACGTTTGATTTGGATCAATAAATTTTAGCACAATTGGTTCGTAAAATTGTCACCATAATATCAAACTTGACATCTGTTGCTCCATAAATATTGTTATAATACAACAAATTAATTACCGCAACAAAGCTATTGGGTATATTTATAGCAATGTTCTTGGTTCTAAGTAGTAGTAGTATATCGTTTATGACCGGTCATTAGATGTTGCAGCTCGAAGGGTTTTGCATACGGAGTTAAGTCCATCATAGCGAGCCCAACCATTAAGGAATAGCCTGGCTGCAACATCCTCTGCCAGCCTTATGCAAATATAACACAACATATAGCACAAGTTTAAATAAACATGACTTACAAGACCAGTCAATAAACGAATTAAATCAGAAAAAGGGAGTAAATCCACTTATATTTCTGATTACGTATTTCGATCAAATTTTAAAAATCTGGTTAAATAAATTTTATCGAGTAGTTTCTTGAAATTATCTGGACTAGACGCATTAATTAATGGTTGATTCATTACCCTAACTGGTAGTTGGTTCTATGCATTTACAATTCGAGCAGTTAGAAAATGTTCCAAAGCGTTAGTTTTGTGTTGTGGTTTCTTAAATTTAAGATAATGACCTCTTGTGAAAGTTACACAAGACAGTTCAAACAGGTCCTTATATCCAGCTGAAAAATTTCTGACTTGAAAACAACTACTAAATTATTATGCAAACGTTCAACTCTAAGGGCAAGTTGAGATGCTTGAGTCTGTCTAAATACGAAGCGTACGGCAGGCGTACCCTAGCAAAAATACGTTTCATAAAATATCGTTATTTTCAAGCTTATCGATATTTCCTACTGTACATGGCGACCATACAGGTGATGTGTATTCCAGGATTGGCACTACATAAGACATAAAAGCAGTCAAAAGAACCTTATAATTAGAGTTCAGGAAACAGCGAAATAGCATGTTAATAATACGATAGGTATTCTGACATATAACGGTGCAGTGAATGTCTGGCTTGAGCAGATTAACTATGATTTACTATTTGATATTCTAACTGTGCATTTTTAGATCCTGTGCATAGTACTGTACATTTAGCATATGATAAGCTAAGTTGCCATTCGTTGGCCCATGAATCAACATAACTAACTGCTCCCCTAAGATTATCGGCGGCGATATGAGGTTGTGCTCGTTTCAGCTTAACATAAAGTTTTACGTCATCAGCATACAATTTGAAATGTACATTATTTAAATTTACAACAAGGTCATTGATATACAGAACAAACAAAGTAGGACCTAGAACACTCCCCTGAGGAACGCCTGACGTCACTTTACGTTCCTCGGAAAAGCATTGATTAATCTTTACGTAGAATTTGCGGTCAGCTAGGTAAGCTCGAATCCATTCTAGTAGGTGACCTCTTATGCCATATTTAGATAGCTTTACAAGTAACTTTTTGTGCAGAACCGTATCGAATGCTTTTGCAAAATCACGGTAAACCACATCGACATAGTTTCCTTCGTCTACTGTAGGGCGCCAATCTTTCATGCACTGAAGCAATTGAGTACAGGTTGATTTGTTTGAAACAAAACCATGTTGATTAGGAGTTATGTTGTGCTGAGCAAGAAAGAATATAATATTGTCACTTACGACTTATTCCATGATTTCGCAGCAATGGGATATCAGTAATATTAAGCGGTAATTGAGGGGATTCGACGAATCTCCTTTTTTGAATACTGGCACTACGTGGGCTGTAAACCACTGTATTGGCAAAGTAGCAGTTTAGCTAAAGTTTCAGTAAAATCTCCGAGGCTATCTAAGCACATATTTTTACAATGAACCGTTTCTAATTCACTATATACAACATGGTACGCGGCGAAGCACGAGTGGTACTGGTGAGATGGCAAACAGGTAGGGTAGAGCGGGCAGGATCTCCTGCGCCGTTTTCAAATTCTGTATATACATTATTGTGCGTGGCGCAGCACGGATGGAACGCATCAGATGGCCAACGGGCAGGGCGGGGAAGGCAGAATTTCTTGCTCGTTTCCAATTCACTATATATAACACTGTGCTGGGCGAAGCATGGGCGGAACGGGTCAGATGATTGACAGGCGGGCAGGATTTGCTGCGTCATTTTCAATTAAGTATATACAACATTGTGCGGGGCGAAGCACGGGTGGAACGGGACATATGGCTAAGCCATTGTGTTGTTCCATTTTTCAAAACCCACGAATTCTGTTACCAGGTGAACGCAGTGCTTACGACAGGCGTGAGAGATTAGCAAAGACAAACGATAAGGCGATACGAACGGTATAGCTATACCCTTGCGTAAAAGTTTTAGTTAATACAAAGCCGTCATCACAATTCACTAGGTTATTTGTTTCCCCGTACAAGTTCGTAACCAAAATTTTCGAAAAAATTGTTTTTGAAAATTTTGGGGATCCGAAAAAATTGGAAAAAAATCACAAATTTTGCAGAAACGGGTATTTTCTGACGCGCATCATCGAGCTGAATGTAATGGTGCGACAATTTCCGCTCCTATCTTCAAAATTGACCAATTTGTGACGGGGTGCATTCTAGGAAACACCCAAACATTTTACTATTCTATTTATGCATCTCATGTGATCGATTTGAGTTTTATGCAAGAGAGCATACCGATGCTTCACTTTAAGCATTTCATTTTCTGGCAATATCCCAAATATTAGCTCAATTATAAACAAGAAATGTGAAACAGACATATGTGCTTATACATTATCTAAACACTGTTTGAATAGGGGCGCAGCAGCTGGGGACCTTGGTCGTCCCCTTCAATATTTTTACAAAAAGGAGGCTGCCATAAGCTGGCCCCCGAAATTATTTCCCACCGCTCACTTTGATTTTCTGAAATGTAATTCAAACTTACCAAACTGAAGTTACTCCACAGAAATTTATATCCTAACTTTAGCTGAATGTAACGTACTGTACCTGGCAAATCTCGATTTCTATCAGCGTATCGGTTTGTAAATTAACAGATATATTTACATAGGTTTTAATGTTCAAAGGTTCGTGTCGATTGAGAAAATGTCTATATCCGCCAAAATTATATATGATAAAAATCGGCTCTCTTCGGATATGTGGGAAATCAGGGAAGGGACCCACCATCTTTCTGCTATAGTTCCTATTATCCCTGGACCCCCTATCATCTCTCATTCCCAAAACCGATCTGTTCGAGATCAGGGTCGCAGCTTTTCAGCTATAACTTACAGCATTGTTTTATATTTGGAATTTTGACGGATATGGAGGCTTTTTTGGGAAATTTCGCGTAAAGCTTCGTTTTATGTTGTATCCTCCCCTAACACCACAGAGTAATTTTTCCGCTCTTACTGAAGGAGACGGTTTCAGAGCACTCTATTTAGGGAGCTTTAGCAGGGGTGAGGTGAATCGAACGTTATGCGGCGTTCACGTTATAATGTCCCCGCTGTTTGGAACCCCCTGTAGTCGCGACCTTACCGTATAGACTGTCAGGGTGTAGATCAACTGCCGAGGGTATACCACACAGCCCTAGTTACTACATTTTTCCTTGACAGTGACGCACACACACTTAGCTACCAATTTGGCGCGAATTAAATAACGGATACCCTCTGTAGCTAACGCGGTTTATTAGTCAACTGTCCTGTGTAGGTTTTTCCCAATTTGCGATATGTGTATCTAGCCCATATGAACATTGCTCAAATAATTCTGAACACTGTCAATAAAACTGCCAGAAGACACAGTGTGCCTGAAGTTGTAATACGCGTAAATAGCTACCTTTGAAAAAATTTATTAAAAACATGGAGTCTAAGATACCGTAGTCAACAGTGTGCCTGACAGTGTAGTGTACATATGTTCCAAACGTTGGGGATATTATAACGTGAACACCGCATTAAACTAAATTTGGTCATAGGTTAAGTCTTATTCTAAGGCTACATCATTACCCCTGAACCAATTGATCTGGTTTCCACGCCATTCAACTAAGCTCGTCAATATTTTTTATCATTAGATCAGGTAGAGAATATTGGTAATTCGTTTAATTCATAAAGATGGACGAAACGCGAAGTTTCTCACAGGCTTTAGTCTTAGTCGAACGTTACAAAATTGTTTTCAAAATTGGCTATTTTTGGGATGACACAGGACCTCAACGAGTACGTCACATGCATCTCCCGAGGCGGAGAACCCCCAAAAAAATGCATCCCACCTGCGCGTCAGCCGCCCCCCCCCAACCCCCAGCCGACGGTTGGGATAATCTGCACCAAAACCACCGCCGTTTCTTAGACGTTTCTCAACACTATTTTGAAGCTTATAAAGTTGCTGCGCTAATATATTTATTACTAAACTAATAAACTTTATGAAAATAACATAATAGTTAGCTACGCACTTCGTAACTTCGACTAATTTGCATAAGGTCTTAGAAATCTGGTTATTCGTCAAAGTTCATTACCGAAACTGATTTTTTCAAAGTCGCCGATGTGTATTTCCAAAAATGGCAATTTTTTATCAGGTATTGTGCTTTGAGAATGTTTTGGCATAAGGTTTGTGATATTTTCAAGTGAGTGTATGATATTGGTTTTTAATTTATATCATGAAGAATTCAAATAGCTTGTCGATGGGATACGACTTTAAGCTGATTGAACACCATCGTTTAGGGAAGTGCGTTTTTTGTTATTGTACGCCCTACCTTATTTTATTCATGGTGTAGTCGATATACAATCTGTATAGGTGGCTATAGATGTAGAAGTGAAGGATCCGGCGATAAGCCATATTTCAGCCACACGCCGAAATTGCACAGAAAATTTTCAACAATTCCAATAAATTTATAATCTGAGATTCTAAAATTATTTACTACTCCGTATGGCTTGCTCTCCTAAACCGATGGAGCATGGCCGCCTATATGAAATAAATACTTTGGTTTGTAGGTCGCAATCCCAATGAATTAGTCTTGACACATATACGCCCACGAATTTTGCAGTGGAACCTTACTGTATGTTTGCTTTGCATTGCGGAGTTGTGCGCTTGAAAAAGCTTTTGAATTGGCGAGTACCCGCGTCAGAGGCTCGTCCGCACTGACTAGGTCTCCACCCGGGGGCTCAGAAAATTTTTATGCCCATGCAGCGTGCAAATTGTAAGCCTATATTCGTGACATTGTAAATTTATGATTATTCACTACAAAATCATTTCGATATATTTAGCTTTAAATTTTTGATATTTTGACAGCTGCTGTCAGTTAAGTCAAAATTCTGTGCTTTAGTAGCCATAGAACCTAATCAGGCACCCAAAACGAAAATGGTCGACCCTGTTCTCGAAAATATCTCTTTTGGGGGTATGACATGATTGGGGAACAGATACTCTGGGGTAAAAGCTGAAAAGGTGATGAGCACTTCTCCGAATCCTCCCAAATAGTAAAGGGCTAAAAACTTGCAGTAACCTTGGACAGTCGAGGCAGTGTAAAATTGTCAGACTCTAGGGACGTCGCAAGAGCGTGACACTTATTTGTGACAAACGTGAAAACATTAACTGGTGGTGTTATAACAAAATGAATGTAAACGCCCGCACATCCAGTTTTTACCGTCCCCCTGCACTTTCGAAGATCTCGCTACGCGCGTCTCAGACTCATCTTTTGTGACAGCCCATAAATCACCGGTGTCCACTAACAAGGCCTTACAGGCTACACCCTACGGAAGAAAATGTATGTTTCAAACTGTGCCCAAATCAGGCAAGAACATAATGCAATTCGGCAGCTGTGATTAAAGAACCACTAAATTGAGCTGTTTTGCTTCGCAACAACAAAGTATATGGCGCAGCGTTATATGTCTTCTCGTTTCATGTATTTTTGCTCGCGCACAAAAATCACGTTTGCTCAGACTGGCATATTCACGTATACTCGCGGGTTTATTCGAATGGTCACGCTCGTTACTCGATATTCACAACTTCTTATCCCAAAATCATGGAAATCCTTCCAACAAAAACGAAAACTACTCCACGCAGGACTGTTAACTGTAGCTATTTTAGATAAAGCATATCGTGTGTTTTAGCTATATATTGCTAATAACATAAAAAAAGGATGCATCAATAAATAAATGCCACAAACATAACAGAATTAACTTGTGCGATGGGTTAAATAACAGTATAAGCCAGAGCTGTGCCCGGGTAAATCCGCGGATAGCGGATTGTCGTAAAGTCCGCAACACACCATGCTCCGCTGTGAGATCCATTCGTGAAATGACTAAGTGGTCCGTTTAGTGGGCTCTGTCTAATAGAATTAAATGATTAACTTTAATAAGCAATGCCTTGACATCTTGGTGGTTCTCTTTAGCACGCGCTATCAAATTTACTAGGTATTTCCTTTACTTTTGTACTTTGTACTGGACTTATGCTTTGTAATAGACGTATCCTATCTCCTAATACAGTTCGCCTTTGTTGCACTAAAATAAAAAAATACATAATTTTCCATTAGACTAGCCGCTCTCAAAAGCGAAAACGCTACTAATATAATATATATAGTAAATATATAATATTGTATTTTACAGACGTTAGCGATGCCCAAACGTTATGAGCCCTAATGATATGATCGTCCAGTGTCATTACCCACACTTGCTAATTTTTATTAGGTTTCTGAACCATAGCCATACTTGTTCATAAGGGGGAAAGCGGGAAAGTAGGCAAAAATTGAGTGCAATCAGAACAAAAATCGGGGGAACATTGGCATAAATCAGACGAAAATTGGTAAAACTTGAAAAAATTTACAGTCTTTAGAAAATTGATCCCCTGGCGACTTATCCATCACCCCCCCCCGCCGATCAGTTGATCTAGCTGGGTAGGCTGAACGCCTCCCATAGAAGCACCTATTATCCCAGTGTGACCTCGGACCTCCAGCACGTATAGTTATATCATGATCTGTTCCATGAATAATAATTGTGAAATTTTTTTATTTTGAGTTTCCATTTTTTAAAGCTGTGTAAACGTAACATGACGCCTATACCGCACTTTGATATATATTAATCATATCTCTCCACATGGGTTAGAGGGCTACAAGGTGTATGTATGACCTCCAAGCACTATTTACCCCCCACCCACCCTGCTGCCATTTACATATCCCCTAAGCGACGAACCTTTCGAATCTGTGACATATATATACCATAGGTGTCTAAGGTACGTACGTCGCCTTGGGTCTTGGGTGTAGATGGTTCTGCCGTGGGGAGGGGTGCGAGGCTGGATAAATGGGTGGGAATTTTTTAAAATGTCGAAATCGTCATATGCCATGTTTTGCTATAATTTCCATAATAATATGCTCATAAATGTCAAAATTGTCAAATTTACTACGTACGTGCTTTAGGTATTGGGGAAGGGGTCCTCATACCATTAATTTGTGACATATGGAGCATTGAATGTTTATCTATTAATTTACAGGATATACCATTTAATTGCTGTTCATTTCTGTTTCAGGTTTAAATACTGGTATGAAGACGTGTTGGAAATGCGAAGCGTTCGGCATTTCATCTCGAAAAATTATAATCGTTGATGTCTCTTCATTCGCATTCCTCAATTTATCAGATATTCATGCCGCGTTTGGTATTCGGATGTTTTACGATTAATTTCTATGTTCTTGGTTTGGCTTGACAATACGATACTATCGATTATGGTGCTAATTATCGCAATTGGAGCAATTGGATGCTCATGTCTCTTCATTCGTGTTCCTACCTGAATTGGATTTGATGGTTATTTATGCCTCATTTAGTATTTGGCTTGGAACAATTTTTAGAGTCTTGGTTGGCTCTGGAATAGTGCGGTAGAAGGTAAAGTAGATATTAAACAAAGATTGCAAAGGTTAGCAGATATATACGTTTTATATATTTATTAGCTGGCTTGATAGTCTTCAACAAACGAGTTGTAACGTTGTACCCGACTGAGCAACAACAAATATGGCAATTTGCAAACTGAATGTTTATTGTAGTTTAGCCAAGCATGTCACTCACCTGGTAGCTCTGTAATATATGTATTTTAGGTTTTGGTAAAACAGCAACCCAATTTTATTTACTTTGAGAAAATTTTAAGTGAGCAAAATGTCTCTATCATCTTGTGCACTTGCTTAACTTGGAAGTTCACTTGAAACTCCAGTTTTTCAATAAACTATCAAGTTGCAGTGTTTCGCTAGTCGCTAGATCAAGGTGCACTTAAGCTTTAAGCTCAATAGCCAGGCTTAAGCTTTCGTGACCGTCATGCTATTTTTATTACTGTGTATATATAGTATTATGAGTTCTTTTCCGTTATCCCACCAAGCCCGTGTTTATCCAAAAATGGACAGATTGGTCAGATTCTGGAAATTTTGGTATATTTGTGATCCTCGAGACTTCCCTTGATCATTTCAACCAAAAATCGAATTTTTAAAATTTTAGATTTTTTCGGGTTCCAAAGGTCTTTTGGAAATCCAAAAAAAATTTTTCTGAATTGTATTTTTACACACCATTCGATGCGGATTGACGAGCTAAGTCTAATGGTATTATTTTTAACGGGATCCGATCGATCACCATATAAGTTATGGCCAAAAACTGTTAAAATGCTGAGCCTCTTTTGACCATAACTTAAGATCCGGTTACAGATCCTGCTAAAAATAACACCATTGGATTCAGCTCGTCAAGCTGCGCTTAAATTCAATTTTTAAGAAAAAAGTTTTTGGGTTCCCAGGGGGACCCTTGGGACCCGAAGATACCGAAAAAATCTAAAATTTTAAAAATTCGATTTTTTTTGGTTGCAATGATAAGGGGAGATCTCGAGGATCACAAATATAACAAAACTTCCAGAACCTGACCATTTTTTGGCAAACGCGGGTTGGAGTTAGATAACGGAAGAGAACACTATTATTTTAATTGATTCTTTAGTATTATGATATTTGATACTTTTTATCACTGCTTATTACCAGAAGCAGAAGGATATGTCGCGTAGTTTTGAATTTACTGAAATAATGGATAACACTTATATTATAGTTTCGCACGACGTGCGATTAAATACGAAACTAATGTTGCAGCCTTAGGGTAGTGACAAAAACGATTCACAAATTTTCACTTATGTTGCCTCTGTACATTTATGAGTCTGACAATTTTCTCGTTGTCAGTGTGGAAAGCGTCATAAGGTTAATCAAACTTTATGTGATGCTCGTTAAAGCATTTTAGCAAAACGTCTAGTAACAATAAACTAGCGAATACCGCTGTGTCACTAGAAGCACTATAAACGTTTGCTGCTGCCATTTAAGTAAGCGTCGATTTAATATAAGGATAAAATGGTCGACAGTTGCTGCCTTGGTCGCCCAATTTGGTTATACCTGCTGTTAGATTTACTCCATCAGTTTTTTCACAAACTTACTCCATCAGCTTGTTCGCAAACTTACTCCATCAGTTTCTTCACAAACTTACTCCATCAGTTTCTTCACAAACTTACTCCATCTGTTTCTTCACAAACTTACTCCATCTGTTTCTTCACAAACTTATATACTCCTTCAATTTCTTCACAAACTTACTCCTTCAATTTCTTCACAAACTTACTCCTTCAGTTTCTTCACAAACTTACTCCTTCAGTTTCTTCACAAACTTACTCCATCAGCTTCTTCACACACTTTCCGGTGGTGTGTATACATTGACAACTTTTCGTTGTCTGTCATACTTCTAAACAATCTAAGTTCGAGCCAGTCGTTTTAACAACATAGTCTAACAGAGGGCATCACTAATCTATTAGCACTCTTAGCAACTAATTATGTAAAAAGAACGAGGTTTTAGTGCCGTCTTCGCTGGATCGAAGTCGTGCTCCATATTACTCAATTGTTCTACGTATAATTGTTCATAAAGCAGAACATAATTCTAACTACGGGAAACGATAGCCATTCTTCGTAAACATGTTCGTCCGTCTCAAGAACCATATTAGCTTGTAGTGCCGCCTTCATCAGACCGTCGTCAGCCACCAAATTCACCATCTAGTTAGATACTGTTTACTTCAATAAATCAGAATTGTGTACGTAGCTTTGTCGCTGTAAATTTGCTAAATCTGCGGAGTTATTTTGGTCCTCTTTGGATTTACAGATAAATGTTATTTTGCATAAGTGCTACTGTGTGTATGCTATGAGTAAAGTAAGATTGTGCTTGTTTATATTTGTCGACGTAAGGTATTATGTCCATGCAACGTGTTGTAGTGACTTTGTGTGACCCTGGTTATGCGTATCTTTTAAACCGGAGAAATTTCCGTCCGTGTCAGAAACTATTCGTTTAATAATGCCACCGGTGGCTTGCAACTTCATGACGGCCCGCAGTTGACGCAGCGGTAACACCGTCCTCTGTTGTAATTCCTAACCGACATGAATGATTTCAAACCCGCAATCAGATTCTGCTGGACTCACGTCTTCGTCCTGGCGTTTTGACCTTAAGTCAAGCCCGTCAAAGCAATTCATATGTTCCAAGGAACCATTCCATTTTTCTTATCTGTTTGAATAATGTGTTGATCCTTTTGACACCCATTTCATAAAGCCTTTTATATATATGTCATTCTTACCTTGTGCAAGCACGCCCATGATCAGTGATTATCGTTTTGATTTGGCCAGGCGTTCTTAACTTTGTTCGTTGATTATCGGAGAAAAATACCCGACGCTGCACCTGGTAGTACACCAAATACGGATTCCCAAGACGTGGATACTTCTCAACCATGAGAACGCGTTTCATCAAAGTCACGCAACGCATTGCAACAAGACGGGAATCCTACTTGGTGTACTAACAGGTGCAGCGTCGCCTGGTTCCCACCGATAATCTACTAACGAAGCTGCTAAGGATGGCTGGGCAAATCAAAACGATAATCATTGATCATTGGCGCGCTTGCACAAGACGAGAACGAAATATATATAAAAAGATTTGTGCAATGGGTATCAAAGCGCACAACACAATTATTCAAGCAGAGGATAAAAATGAACTTGGTTCCTTAAAACATAAGAAATTTTTGACAAGCTGGCTTAAGGTCAAAACGCCAGGAAGTAGACGTGAGTCCAGCAGAATCTGATGGCGGGTTTGAAATCGTTCTTGTCGGGTTAGGAATTACAACAGAGGACGGAGTCACCGCTGCGTCAAGTGCCTGCCGTCATGAAGTTACAGGCCACCCCTGTGGCATTATTGAAAGAATAGTTTCTGGCAGGGACGGAAATCTCTCCGTGTTAAAAGATACGCATAACCAGGAAGCTGCAGCGCTTGGGTCACACAAAGTCACTACAACACGTTGCATGGACATAATACCTTACGTCAACAAATATAAACAAGCACGCACATATCTTAATCTTACCTACTCATAGCATACCAACTGTAGCACTTACATCTCACACAACCACATAGTGCACCTCCCATACGCAACATATTATACTTAGTACAATCGGTAAACAGTAGCGTTGATGACATAAAACATAACGGAATAAATAACGCGAATATTTTCTGTACAAAAGCATATTGTACCACTATGCGTTCAAAAAATAAAGGCGATGTGTTTAAATTCGGCTACGTTGAAATATGGAAACAAATTAAGTTCGCAGTGCTTAACTCGCTACTGTGTAATTCCCTACTCTCCGTTATGAACAACTACCGATATTGCGCCTCTCACTGCATCTATCGTCTATCTTTCATCCTGCTTTCGGTATTCATGTAGTTGCTAGTCTTTATATTTTGAATGAATCACTGCGTCATCACAGCTAATGACAGAAGTTGACAAATATATATCGCGGCTTAACAAAACAACATAAACATGAACATTTACTCACTTCATTGGTTCCTACATAAGCACTTGTTTATACCAGTATAATTTCATTAAACGACGTGCACCGAAGAGATCATATGCGCCACACCATTTTATTACAATACCGCTCTTTATTGAACCCTTTAACGCCCGAGCCAGTGTGTGTATTGTACAATGTTTGACAAACTCAAGTCCGCGCCGCGGATCAAACCCCAATCGCATGCGTGAGAAGGGAGCAAGCAAAAAGCAGAGCGAGCTGGGAGCTGTTGTTCGGTTACTTAAGGAATTTCACAAAGTATGCGAACAACAACGCTCGTGCAAACACGGCACGAGTATTTAGTTTGCACATCGCGTTGCAGTATGGGAATGCCAATTGGCTGAGTTGGGGATGAAAGGGTTAACTTCAGTTCTATGCTTCGAAATCGACGGTAACATTTTAAATCATTCAGTACAAGGAATGCAGAAATTTTCTATATATATATATTGGATGTACATTTGGTTGTCCAAGAACATAATTTGAATTTGAGTTGGTAGTCTAACAACATGGGAGAGAAATGAGATAGTTGTCCATCAACTTAGAAATAGGCCATCGATGTCGGTCGTGTCAAGGCAGAAAACGACCCCTAAGTACCGTGGCCAATACTGTAGAAATGCTGAAGAGTGTAACACTCTTAAGCAGAGTCAACTGCATTAAGCCCTGGTAATATCCGACTAACTTGAGCCCAATAATTCAACCAATGCTCAGTCCGTATGACATGTACCTGTCTTATTATATCTTCAAACTACAGTTCTTGTCATCATTCATGTATTTTAGCCGTTTCCTATGATCATAGATATACGCTGTACTGTCTAATCGCTCGTGAACACATTCCTAAAAATTTTACCGTAAGCACAACCGACTGTTATGGGTTTTTTGTAACAATATTTGCGGACAGTCGCTTAAGTTACAAATGTGGCAACTAACTACTGTAAGGTTTGTGTGCAAAAGAGTCAAAATTGATTAGTACAACTAGTTCTTATGGTAGATTTAGTCTTGCCATGTATTGTTTGAACACATTTTGCCGCCAATTTTTAGCTGAGCGGAAGCAATTTCATAGTCTAAATTTACAAAATTGTACGTTCTGTTTCAAAACGGATATAATAGTGTTTGCTCGTGACCGCAACTATAGTACCCAGTCTGCTGTTTACGAAACGCTTCCAGTCCCAACTAGAGCCACACGAGTATTGTATACAAATACAGGCTGGTTCGTTGTTGTCGCTGACTTTAACTTTGCATCTCTATTCTCGAATTTCAGCCATCTCCCAAGTTTCGGTATGCTTTGACTGAATATTTCCGATCCTCTGCACCGTCGGTCGTAGCCTGTCTCGTAATCATGTAACGATCTATACTATCACAATTGCATCTCATGCAGTCTAAAACCTTGTCCAGAAAATTCTTTATTTACGTTATTATTCCAGAAAATGTCTTGTTTGTTCTTATCACCTGACGCGCATGTCCAGCATCGTTTTGCTGAGATGTCCGAACGACCTAAGCAGCAGCTGTCGACTATTTCAGGGGGAATTTCCGATTTCGTTGTAGAGATCTTAATGCGCTCGGTCTTGTTTTGCCTACCACACATAGTCATGGGCTCCGCGCCCGCTGATCAACTGTCGCCTTCGGGCAATTACGTCGTCATTCACCGCCATCTATCAACACGATTTGTAATCGCAAGCGCCAAACGGCTATCCGATGGCTGTCAGTACGTCATCGCCCTTTCAACCAGTCGGATTCAGCCGCGTGCAGGCCGCGCAGCTGTCATGCGGCAACCCTATCTGTTCACAGGTTGGTGTCCGCCGATGGCATCGCATCCTCGTGCTAGTCGCCCAGCATTCGCTCGCATCTGGTTGCTCTGCTATCTTTCACTCCGCGCTCACCGAATACAAAGCCAACTGTTTCGATGTCCACGTAGCTTCACTTATCCTGGATGAACCTAGGTTTGGAGACAGCATATGTCGATCGTATTAAGCTTGCCTGGTGCCGTAGCCAACATGTTAGGCTCAAACGCGTTCTGTCACACTTGATAATGTTAAGGTGAAATCAGTCTAATGTGTGACTAAACTACAGCCCTGGTCACAGTTTTTCTTGGACAATTTGTTTCACAAGTATGGTGTCAACACTCGTGCCAAAACTGAAATGTAATCGGACGACGGCCTTTTAATTTTGTAGTATATTCGTTTGTTTGTATGATATTTATTATAAAATTGAATAATTTTTCGTAGAATAATGCGCGTTAGGCTGGTGGCGTCTTTGTTTTACATACAGTTTAGATGCCGGTAAAATATCAGCTATGAGCTATACAAAATCATAACTTTTTATCTCATAATAAGCGTAACATTTGCGTAATTGAGTTTTGTGTACAGTGAAATTCCCAAAAATTCGCACGATTTATTGTAACTTAAAACATGTATGATCGATGTTTTTGTGTCTCTCGTTTACCTACTTATCTGGGAATCTAGTTTTTCTTTTCGCTAACTTATTCTTTGCAGTCAGCCTAAAATCCATGGGTTATTACCCGGCCTTGCGCGCATTATTCAGCGATATATATATAAACAGCACATCGGTTAAGCCCTGTACTTCAGCGCTGCTATTTGTCAATGCGAAGCAACGTTTTGTCGTAGCATTTAGCATATATTGCGAATCACGCAAGTAATTTAAATGCTTGGTATATACAAAATAGCAATGTGATTGTCTTAGGTCATTGCGTTTATCGCGGTTTTGGTACGATTTGTGGTGTTAATTTTGAAGATTTGTTTAGATGTGATATATCGCAAGGTAGATTATATTTCAACGCTATTATATATCTAACTGGAAATTAAAATTTCCTCCGTCAAAAAGCAATCTTTTTAGTTATCCGAACTTGTCAGGAGCGGTTATTTGATTGAATTGCTGATGTTGTTCAAATCATTAAGGTCGTTTAATGTGTGCATTGTTCGGAACATTAAGTCACACCCTGGAGATGTGAATGAATAATATCCAGCTCAAATCGTGCCAAGCGAAGCTATTCCAAGTGTACGTCTTCTATTCCAAATACAAGTCTTCTACTGTGATCTACGTCTGGTACTATCTAATCTTGCAGCAAATAACTATCACCAGCTGCTAATCGAGTGTTTGAAGTCCGCGTTTTGGAGTACAGTTCTAGCGTATTATTTTTAACAGTATATTTACATATCCAGTTCATTTTATTTTCAATTGAATGCTTATCGACTCATACGCCAGCGGATAATGAATGTCGAATATTCAGCCATGTTGCAGCCATAAGCTGTTTGTATATTTGTTGCTGTCTATATGTAAGAACGATACAGGTGACTGTTATGTGATTGTTTTGAAGCTACCTTGAATCCAGTTCATTTTGTGGCCATCTAGAATCCAGTTCATTATGTTTTCTATTGAGTGTTTATCAACTCAAAAGCCAGCAGACAATGAATGTTGAATATTCAGCCATGTTGCACCCATAAGCTGTTTGTATTTTTGTCAGTAATCAGGCCGGTATTTGAATTTACTTCCTGTCGGCTGGGTAAAGTTAAAGCCAGCGCCAGAAATTCCACCCATATCGTTTGATTGCAATCGGAGCACGCAAAACCCGGTTCTGCCTAGAAGTCGCTGCTTGGTTTCCTAAACCTGCGAATGGGAGCGAATAACAACGCACATGTAGACATACTCCACGCGAAAGACTCGTTTGACACAATGATCCTCAGTATGCGAGTTGTCTACTGTCAACGTTTGTAACGTTCATTATCAAACATATCCAACATAGCAAGAATATAGCTATATACTATAATGCCTTAAGCTAAAACTTACAATGAAACGTGAGCAATAGCACTGCAAATTTATCACTATTTTCTTTCTGCGATATAGCAATCAAATGTATTGAACAACACTGTTTCGGTGCCACCTAATACTGCTATGAGTGGCGAACCACGAAAACCTACTATCACACATATTTTGGTCGACTTCTACTGTGTTTTCGAGGAAACTTAGTTTATTTTAGCGAAGATGCCATAAGGTAATGCCTGAATTATTGGTGCTTGATGCTTTGTTGACCACACTACTCAAAAATTTCGTGAGATGGTTTTTTATAATTAAATTTAAGATCTAAAGTTAAGTAAAAAGTTAGAGCACAAATACAGGAAGTCGCTAAACAATAATCGTTTCTTACAAGCAAACTTGTACAGTCAGCACTTAGTAAATGTCCAACAAATTTCATGTTTTGCTGTATTTCTATGATCTTACGTGGCCCGCGACATTTGAGAACTTTTGAAGCGGATTTACTAAACCACAATTCAAAGTTTAGCTCACTGCATTTATATATACTAAATCAGGAACTGTTTTCGGAAAGAGAATTTCCTCATATCAAGCACTAATGTTCCAGATTAAGGTATACGATTTGGCAATGTTTTCTAGCATGTCTAAGAAAAAACATTTCATATTTGATTTGGTACTGCTGTATAGTACCTACGCCTAAGAAAACACATTTCCCATTCTCGACGTCCATTTTTGCCTTCTGGCACTGCCGACGCTCTGATACTGTCAGCCATGATTGTTGTGTCATGTCATGTCACTATCAGCCATTGTTGTGTAACGTCATGTCACTGTCAGCCATTGTGGTGTCAAGTGCATGTCGCTGACAGCTAATGTTTATAATCTGGAAACATCCGCTGTGCTGTTGGGGCTCCTTGGGAAGCGATTATTATTCAATGCCCTTGCCGCCGGGCATTTTTTCAGCACTACACAGTTAGCGGTGAACCAGCTTTCCGGTACAGGAGCGTCATGCACAATAGTAATATCTGTGCCCGCAACGTTCCTTGGGAAGCGAATATTTTGTGTTGTTGCCCTTGCCGCAGGGCCACCATTCTTCAAAATTGTAATCGCGGTGATTTGCCCATTATAGGAGCATGAAGCACATTTTTATGTGGGTTGCAGTATCGTTGGAGCACAAAGTACTGGTATGTGTCGAGGCAATTTATGGACGGACGGCCTGATCTCATTATGTCATGTCTGTAGTCGAACTATACAGCGGTTCCCAGTTGTATAGGATTAGGCAATCGTGTGCGTCATGGCGTAGCACCTCGTTTAATAGAATCGTCGCCTCCTCGTACATGTGCATTAATCCGTTTACGCTTCTGCGTAAACTAGTAGCGACGTGATTCATTTTATTGGAATATGAATCCATAAGGTACTTCATTAATTTCATATATATCCGAGATAAAAAGTACATCGTTTTAATATATGTCGCGGGGTAGTGAATTTTAGCTTAACGGCGTATTTCGAAATGTTGTTTTATTGTCCCATTTTTAAGAATATTTGTTTAAGAATATTTGTTTAAGAATATTTGTTTACAGTTAATTACGCAGAATAAAATCTAACCGTAACCTGCTCAGTGTGTATACATCGTTCTGTTGTTGTGGCATTTATGGCAATAATTACGTAAGCTTTTTGCTTTGCTATATTCTAAACTCACGTAGTTGCGTTAAAATCCACGGCCTTTCGGGAAGTCGGCATTTTTCGGGACCCAAGAGATGAGACCTATACCAAGACTTATTCGCATGCCTCGACTCGTTCGCCCGTGGCACCGGAACAGATTTATCGTGAAACATAAACGCCAAATGTTTTGTATATATAGGATTTAGAACCTTAAGAGAAATATTTATATATATATATAGGGTTTAAAATCTTAAGAGAAATGTTTTTATATACGGAATTTAAAATCTTAAGAGAAATATTTTATATAGGATTTAAAATCTTAAGAGAAATGTTTTTATATATAAGATTAAAAATCTTAAGAGAAATGTTTTATATATTGGATTTAAAATCTTGAAAGAAATTTAGCACAATTTACATGCATAAGTAAGAATCATGGATTTGAGGCATGTGCGGTTATTATAAATGACCATGAATAAGCGTTAAGAATCATGGATTTCACGCATATGCTGTTATTATAAATGAACTTAAATTAGCGTCAACAATCGTTGATTTGAGGCATGTACGGTTATTATAAATGAGCACGAATTAGCGTTAAGAATTTGATGCATTAGGGTTATTATACGAGAGCATGAATTAGCGTTAACAATATGATTCTATATTGTTAACGCTATCAGTGTTGTACTACAATGTTGACCAAATCTATATACCTCGTTTGGATACCACTTTCTTTTTACAGTCTTCTCAATTATTGTAAGTATGCACTTACCAATGCAGTGTCCTGTTGCTAATTTTTCTTTGTAACAAGCTCGTTTGCCGTTTGGACGCCATTAGAGAAGTGCACAGTGGCTTAGTAGAAATGAAATGATCCATATAACATTCGGACACCATGGAAAACGATCCATATTACATTCGTATATCATAGAAAACGATCCATCCATATTTCAAAATGCTGTGCAACTATATTCAGACAGTCGGCTGCAAAACGTATAGCCTGTGGATATTGGGTACGGCGCGAATGATTTAGGCACTGTTACATGGATTTTGTAATGGAGACAACTTGTGGATTTCTGCAGAATTCGATGAAAAGATTTGCTTACTTTATGTCTGATGCACGCGTGACACTTCCAATTGGTCTTCAATGCTCGCCATATTTATGGATGACATATTGTGTATTGTATTCGTTGGTCAGTTTTCAGGAAAGCAAACTCTGTTTGGATTGCTGTGAGATTTTGTGCCCTGGCGATGTTGGGTTTGTCTGTCTAAGCATATTCTTATCTTCTTTGACTTATTCCGCTTGGTCTATCCTCGCCATATTTATGGATGGCGTATTGTGTATTCCTACATTCACTCTTCACAACTTGGTCTATGCTTGCGATATTTATGAATGCCATATTTGTGTATTGCATTGCTACATTCAGTTTTCTACATTCACTTTTCAGGAGGCAAACTCTGGATTGCTGTGAGATTTTGTGCCGTGACGATTTTGGGTTTGGCCATCTAAGCATATTTTTCACTTACACATGACCTGTAAGTTTTCAATTCCCGTTTGACGCATTCATATGTGACACAGTACCAGGTTGGTCATATGCGACAGTGTGATCAGTTGTTTACTCACTGAACCAATATTGCCAAGGAAAAGTGCAGATTTTACAGTTGGTCGTATGTCATCGTGAATTCAATTGTTCACTGACCGAATCTGTTATATCACGTAATATTGCGAGGATTAGTTGAGGTTTGCATAGTTGGTCATATGTGATAGTACCATTATTTGATTACTGACCGTGTGATCAGTTGTTTACTGACTGAACCAATATTGCCAAGGAAAAGTGCAGATTTTACAGTTGGTCGTATGTCATCGTGAATTCAATTGTTCACTGACCGAATCTGTTATATCACGTAATATTGCCAGGATTAGTTGAGGTTTGCATAGTTGGTCATATGTGATAGTACCATTATTTGATTACTGACCGAATCTGTTATCATTATTAACTAATATAGCCAGGATTAGTTCAGGGTTGTAAGCGGTAGGTATATTGTTCAATAACCGCGATAAACACAATGTAAAAATATACGCTTCGAATATATTTGCTGGTTGTGCTTTATTCTATACATGTATCACGATTGCTTTACATATTTATTGAGTAGGCCTGTGGCTGGGGTAGTCGATTAGCGTGTTTATCAGATGTTGACAGAACGCTTACGAGTCTTATAATTGAGCGACGGTATCACGCAAGCAGAAGGATCGCTTATGTTGGTGTGAGCCGTGGATTATCAAGGACCTAAGTGTCGGAGTACACCGAAACAGTTAGTTTCGAGCTCGGTGATTACGGGTCGGGAGGTCGGAAGCTACCTAATGCACACGAACACTGTGGGACTTGTACCAGGTGGCGCAGTAGTCGATGGAAGCAAACTGCGTGTTCGAATACGGTTGGCGCATACAGACTAGTTGGCCGGCTGAGGATGATGGTCAACTGGTTTATAGGGTGATGTTGCGCGTCAGTCAGCGGTAAGCCGTAGTGTTTTGGGATGCGGATCGGACGATGTGATCAGATGGAATTGGTGACTCTCGATCTAATTGTTTGAAGTCGAACCTAGGAATGATGGTTCTTTTCCGTTATCCCCACAGGCCGCGTTTGTTCAAAAAACGGTCCCCACAGGCCGCGTTTGCTCAAAAAACGGTCAGATTCTGAAACTTTTGGTATTTCTGTGATCCTCAAGACCATCCATCCCTGATCATTTCAACCAAAAAATCGAATTTTTAAAATTTTAGATTTTTTGATTTTTTCGGGTTCCAATGGTTTAACTAAAATTTTTTACCCACTATTCGACGCGGCTTGACGGGCTGGGGGAAAATGGAACTCGACAGGGGAAAATAGTTGGCGAAACTCGACAGGGTGGACTTAAAAAAGTATCTAATGAATATTGTGAAAAGCCGATGATAACCGAATTTGCTGAATAGTGTTACCAGCTTAACTGTATAATTGCCAGTGCTGCGTTGCTATCGTTACGACCGCCGGATTGAAGTTCGCCATGTTCTTAGACCAGCATCAGACCTCATAGTGTTCTGACAGCCAAACCTCAACGTCCAGGTTGTTACCCACCAAATCTTGGGGTCATGCTTATGACACACAATATGGGTTATAAACAATATGGGTTATAAATCTAGCGGAGCTAAGGCCGAAATGTCCTGAGGGCTATTATATAGAAAAACTGAAGTGTACACTCTTCAGCAGATTCTAGCATGATCGGCTCTTGATATTGTTGATATAACCCTACATGTATGTTTCTTTAGGAACCTTTCAGGCGATAAGCCAAAACATATGTTTGTTTGTTTTAGGAAACCTTCAGCTGTATACTTTGGTGAAAACGTTGATAACAAAAATCCAGACTGAAGCTAAAAAAATCAGACCGAAGCGGAAACATATATGATATATAAACCTACTTTTATGCATATACGAATATATAATATAGAAAAACTGAAGTGTACACTCTTCAGCAGATTCTAGCAAGATCGGCTCTTGATATTGTTGATATAACCCTACATGTATGTTTCTTTAGGAACCTTTCAGGCGATAAGCCAAAACATATGTTTGTTTGTTTTAGGAAACCTTCAGCTGTATACTTTGGTGAAAACGTTGATGATAACAAAAATCCAGACTGAAGCTAAAAAAATCAGACCGAAGCGGAAACATATATGATATATAAACCTACTTTTATGCATATACGAATATATATAGTATAGAATATAATACAACACAGCAAAAACGTTGAGGAAATTTGAATCAAGTTTGACTTAAAATTTACTGAAATTTTAACTCAAGCTTAAGGGTAAAAGCGGAGAGGCTCAATACTCAAAATTTTACTCAACGTTTTTGCAGTGTTATACATACACAATATGACCTCCTAATTAATAGGTGTCGATGGGCTTAGGAATACTCGCTATATAATAGTCGGACACCGCTCATGTCAAATATACCCGCTCTGGAAAGCCCCACCCCAGCCCGAATTTAGTCCATGACCATATGCCGAATAAAATAATTTTTGGGTTCATTCCGAAATTTCGACAATGATTTCGGCATTTATGCATCATTCACAGAGAAGTGCGTGCACGAATTGCACACCTCAAGCTGTTGCAGCGACCATGTTTTATGGAAATTGTCATGACATTACGTTGTTATGAACATAGTGGCGTCAATGGCGCAACCTAAGAATATTGCTGTCACAATATGACATGATGATATTTCACTCTCAATAGCATAAGCTAAACATTGGTGTCACAATGAAATTGTTTTGTATTGCACTGTCAATAGCCTAAATATCGCTGCTGCAACAATATTGTCTTATATTGCTTTACGGCAAAAACGTCAGGCTATTGCTGCGTCAAAAGATAAACTGTCGTTCGCAGCGAACTATTGTCGCAGCAATGTTTGCAATAAATGTATTGTTGCAATAATAACGACAGTTATCCTTTGTCTCAGCAATAGCTCGACGTTTTTGCTGTAATGCAATATAAGGCAATATTGTTGCAGCAGCGATATTTCTAGCTTAGTCTATTGGCAATGCAATACAAAACAATTTGGCAATGCAATACAAAACAATTTTATTGCCACAGCCATGTTTAGCTTGTGCTATTGAGAGTGCAATATCATCGTATGATATTGTAGCAGCAATATTCTTAGCTTTCGCTATTGACGCAACTATGTTTATAACAACATAATGTCATAGCAATATCATTTCCATAAAACATGGTCGCTGCAATCTCCTAGGAGTAGCACCGTTAAGATTTTTACGCTTCAGGCCTTTCCTTTTGCCAACGTCCTAAGCTTCCTTTCCGAATATCGTCTCCGGTCTTTAGAGATATTTCGAATCGTCTCCGGTCTTTAGAGATATTTCGAATCGTCTCCGGTCTTTAGAGATATTTCGAATCTACTGGCCGATTTGCGGCCCAGCAGCGGTTAGCACAGACTAGCGTTTCTTTTACTAGATATTTCGAATCTACTGGCCGAGTTGCGGCCCAACAATTCCTTTATTTGAGCGGTTAACCCAGCTTTTCAGGCCTTTCCGATTGGCAGGTCCCCACTGTAGTCTAGCCTTTCCAAATATTGTCCCCGGGCCTTTACTGACCGTGTTGTTCCCATAAATTCCTTGTCCGAGCAGTACTACGTTTCTGATTTTAACGTGTCAAGTCTCCCATTGTCACCGGCCATTTGTAGCCTAGCCTTTTCGAATATCGTTTCGGGGCCTTTACTAAATATTTACTGGCCGAGTTGCGGCCCAGCAATTCCTTGTCCAAGAGGTTAGCCCAGCCTTACTAGATATTTCGAATTTATTGACCGGGTTGTTCCCACAAATTCCTTGTCCGAGCAATACTACCTTTCTGATTTTTACGTGTCAAGTCTCAGCCGTAGGCTAGCCTTTCGGAAGGAATTTCTTGTCCTAGCAGTACTGCCTTTCGGAGTATTGTTTCAGCGCCTTTATTAGATATTTCGAATCTACTGGCCGAGTTGCGGCCCAACAATTCCTTCAGTACTACGTTTGTGAATCGTCCTCGGGCCTTTAATAGATATTTCGAATTTATTGACCGGGTTCCAATAATCCTAATTTCGGTTATAAATCTGTTACTGAACGTTTTTTGGTAAACCATAATGCGGCGCAAAACTGTTCGCGAACACAAAGCTCTGTGATTGTAATCCGGTGTGCGTTCCATTTAAGATGTTTAGGTGGTTTGAGTCGAACGTTGAAGTGTAGATTTGATGATGTTTTATTGGTCCATTTAATATAACCATTTGCCAGATCCCATTTTTCGCTTGATCCGTTTGTTCAGTCGTCGAAGCATAGACTTTTCGTACAATTTTCGAGGTTCCACGTGGTAGTAATATTGCTGCGCTTTACACTTATGAACAATATAACCGTCTCCACAACAACAGCTACAAATAACACAACATACAATAGAATAAAGCGTTTGTTATCCATGTTTAATTCAACTGCTTTCTACAGCTATTTAAGACATTTTATTCCAAAATACTTCTTTATTTGAGTTAATGTTCAATTCAGCTGGAAATTCTCCCATTGCGAAAACCACAATAGCCTTCTTCAACTCCTCTACAAAATCAATAGAAAGTCTAAGTTGTCAATCTGATGGGTTTGAAAGATAATTGCAATCACCGCTATGATCACTGCAATCAATACAAAATATTTGATAACCTGCACCATGTCGAAAGCCAACTTCAGTTAATCCTAAGTTCTACCGTTCAATGCATATAATGTATTATAAAATAATCTCATATCATTACCCGCATTACACGGTAAAGATATATTGCACGGGTATCTATTGTCATTCATAAACACGGTAAAACTATTCATATCTGGTAAACTCAACTTAAACAAGTTTGATTTTGGTGCACCAGCGTACGCCTCTTGTGTTATTCCCCAAATGTATATTCTACGGGGTAACGATCCTTCAAAAATTGTCCAATCCACGTTTTGTAATCCTTTATTTACTGAAAGGGTTTGAATCTTGTACCGTATACTAGGAAATTTGACCCCACTACTATTTAAAATTTTATCTTGATATTCCAGAGCTTGTTTTGTCAGCCTTGCTTTTGATATATAAAGTTTAAAATCGTTTATTCTAACTAAAAGTTTATTAGCTGGTTCATGTAATAATATCAATGATGGTGAACTTCGAGTAAATTTAAACTCTAGTCTACTTTTCGGGGGTAAATAAGTCGGTGTTAACTGTGAGTCTGTAATGATGGGAAAGTAAAGTTCACATTTTTGTGAATGATGGGAAAGTAAAGTTCACATTTTTGTGACAATGAAGTCAAAGCATTCCTATAAACTGAGCCTTCGTTATCTTGTAGACCATCAAACATGTACATCTGATCTGGTTTATAGAGACACCCTGCTAAATATTGTTTCCTTTGCTCTTCACTCATATGTAGCATGTACAGCACATAAGTCATCAAAGGGTAATGCTTTTGGTTAAAGGTTATTGGTTCTCCATTAATTTTCATGTCAACTGAAGAAAAAAGTGCGTAGCCAAACATATTGCATGTTGTTATTGTCATATTAGTTATTTCGCTTCGTCTCGAATTTCCATCCAAAGTCCATCAACACTACAAATTTGCACATTAATCTGAGAATCTGATGATATAGCTTTCGGTTGAGCTCTACAAGTTTTCTTATGTCTATGCAAATGCTGACGAGAAGTGTAAGCACGATTGCAGTCGAGACATACATGATCCATTGTTTATGTAAGCTGTTAATTGCTCCTTTTTAAGACATTTGTACCCCTGTGTATCTCTATTCTATGCCTCTGTTGTGCACCCATATTCTGTACCCCTATAGGTCTCACTTGAACCTCCATGTACCCCTGTGCCCCTTTAGGTGCCACTTGTACCCCTATTCTGTACCTCTATGTGCCCCTATTATGCACTCTTACGGGTACGCATTGTAGCTCTATGGGTACGCTTTGTACCCCTATTCTGTACCCCTACAAGTATTTTTGAACCCATATGGTTACACTGTATACCCATATTCGTACCCATCTAGGTGCGTTTTGTATCCCCATGTACCCATGTTCTGCAGCTCTACGGCTACGTCTTGTACCCTTAAATAGGTCGCAAATCGCGTTCTTGTACCCATGAGTTCATTGATTTGGGGTACCCCAACCACTTGACTAGGTATTCTGTACCTTCCTTAGTCTTGTGTTTACGTATTATTTTTTCAATCTTATAGGTATCATCTGCAACATATACTTTTTGAAGTTCCTGAGTATAAAATCTACCTAAAATAGTTTCATTATTTGCATTATTTATCTCATATACCGGAGGGTTGAATGGAAGTTGATTATTAACTGTAAATACTTCACGCGACCAAAGTTGATTAAACCCACGCTCAAACGGTAAACGTTCTTTGCTTATTCGTACAATGTCTCCGAGTTGAAATTTATATCGTACTTCAATGTCGTCAGCCGGGAATAGTTTATCTCGTATTTCTTCTTCATTATCTACAGACACTTTGGAAGGAACATATCCATAGCGATTTTCGGTGTTGTTATAGCTATCAACGAATGACTGCAAATGGTCTACATATCGTGTCGTGTTATTTGCTGTAAGAAACTTGTAAATTTTACCTTTAAGAGTTCGTATAAAACGCTCAGCCATACTTGCCTTAGTTTCTTTATTCTTTGCTGTATATACGTTAATAACTTTAGTTTTACACCGAGTTGAAATTTATATCGTACTTCAATGTCGTCAGCCGGGTAAGAAACTTGTAAATTTTACCTTTAAGAGTTCGTATAAAACGCTCAGCCATAC